>VZUA01026183.1:0-26931 GCA_013401035.1 Horornis vulcanius | reverse complement strand
CCGCACCCACTCGGCCCGCACCGAGCCGCGGCTCCGCACGGTGAGTGAGCGGCGACCCAGCGGCCTCCGGCTCAGCGCAGGCCCGGGGGTGGCGGCGGGACGGGACACCGGCGGTGACAGCGGGGACGCGGCCGCCGCTCCGGCAGGGACGTGCCCCCGGCGGTTCCGGCTCGTCGCCCTGGCGGCGGCCCCCGCAGCCCCGGGGGATGCGAGGAGAGCTCCGGTCCCCGCAGCACCGGAGGCTCCAGGGGGGCTTCGGGCTGCTCAGCTCGAGGGTCTGACAGAGCTTCGGTCCCGCTGCACGGTCGGATCCGAGCCCCTCGGCCCCCGGGCGCACCGGGAAGGCGCGGTCTGCTCAGCCCTGGGGAGCTCTGGGACCCCCAGCTCGGGGGCTGCGGCCATGGGAGCCCACGGGAGCTCTGTGCTTTTCCCGGGGAGCTCTCCATCCCCAGTTCGGGGGGCTGCAGCCCTGGGGTACCAGGGGAGCTCTGGGACGCCAGGCTCGGAGGGTTGCAGGGAGCTCTGGACCCCCAGCTCGAGGGTTGCAGCCCCCTGAGCCCCAGGACCCGGGAGAAGAAGCTCTGTCCCCCTCAGCCTGGTCAGGTCTGTCCCCTCCTCCCCAGGGTGTTGGAGTGGCGGGTCTGGTTCTGCCTGCCCCAGAGGCTCTGTGGGGACATCTGGTCCTCCCCTTAGCTCAGGTGGGAGTGTGGGGATGAGCCCGGTCCTCTCAGCCTGGGGGCTCCAGTTCCCCCTTGCTGGGATGCGAAGGCAGGATACTCCCTGCTCCAGAGGAAGCTGGAGGCATCTTCTGTGGGTGGGAGCGGATCCATCCCATCCCATCCCATCCCATCCCATCCCATCCCATCCCATCCCATCCCATCCCAGGCTGTAGCGGTGATGTTGGGGCTGTGCTGCCTCGCTGGGGCTGGGGTTTGTGGGTTGTGGATGGCTTTGTCCCCCTCTTGGGGACGATCAGGCTGGGGGGCAGAATGGGGGTGAAAAGGAGAGACGTCGCCGTCACAGGCACCCTGGCAGGAGGGTGTGCTCTCTGTTTGCTCGTGGAATGGCTTGCTGATTGCCCGGCTGCAGTATTTGGATTTTTCATGGTGTATAAGGCATGGGGCTGTCTTTGTACTGTGTTCCTCCTGGAGGCCCTGTTTTGATCAAGGTTTCTAATTTATTCTGTCTTGTGTGAAAACCTCATTAAAGAGTGCCTCGGTGCCTTCAAGGCACCATAAATACATGGAGAGAGGACGGGGAGAGAGAGAAAAAGATTATTATTTGTAAAAAATGGGAGCTCTGCCATATTGACATGGTGCTGCTGAAGCTTGCTGATGCAGGCAGCCTCTCCTAGCAGAGCAGCACCGGGATGTCGATGAACGTCCTCGTGTCACTTTGGCTGATGGTGCATCCTGGTGTGACAGCAGGATTTGCAGTGATGCCTTCAGACTCCCTTCTCCCAGGTCCATGTGGCTGAAAATGCTTTCTTCTTAGCTTCCAAGCCCAGCTGTGAACCAGTGCAAAATACAGAACCAGTGCAAAACACCTGGCTGAAGTCAGTGGAAGTGGTGCTGTGGATCTTGGTGGGTTTGGGCTTGCTTGTGGTTTGTTTTTTTTTTTGAGGAGTGAATGTTGTATTGGAGTTACATTCTGGTTTGTTTTGTGTAGTATTTTGTGGGTGTTAAAATTGCTCCAGCTTTGTGAAGTTGTTTAGAGTTTGGAACGAGAGGGCAGTGCCCCTGGTTGGTGGCAGACAAAAGGTAAAAGCTGCTTTTACAATATGGGTAATAAACCCCCTTTAAATCCAGAGAGATTGCTCTGATTTTTCTGAGTATTTGGGCATGTGCAGCAGAACTAAATTCAGCTCAGATGCTTTTAAACTGTGTTTGTGATCTGTGCAACAAATGGTGATTCCCGAATTATTACGCTTCTTTCTCCTTCCACATTATCAACCTGGTAACAGCATCTCTCATGTTAATTAGCTTTTAATGTAACACAAATTTAATAAATCCAAGTAGGTGGATGATTTTCAGGACTTGGAGGTATTATTTGACTGCTCAGAGTTAATGGTTAAAAGGCAGTGATTTGTTGTTTTCCATGAGTCTCTGCTTCTCTCAACACTCATCAAGCTTGAATAGGTGCTACTTTTAATTATATAATTCTTGAGTTCCTTTGAACTGAGCCCATGCACTGTGGGTGATGGTGACTTAGAAATTCTTCCTTCTTCTGGTTGCTGCCTCTTGGCATCTCTCAGTGTTGGTTAATTGGTGCACTAAATATGGGTGGCCTGGGACTTACTCAGGTTTAAAAGCAATTTCAGCCTGGCCGTAAGGAATGGTTGCGGAATTAAAGGCTCTTTAATTGGGGCAGCAGGACATCCTGCGGAAAAAAAAAAAAAAAAGAAATTGATCAAAAATAATCCAGACCCTTGTTGGGGAAAGGGCCTGTTTGAGTAATAGAATAAATCCATATAGCATCATCAAAAAGTGAAGGAGTGTTGCACGCAGGCCTGAAGGCTGCTTTTGTTGGACATAGCACGAGGTCTCTGTTTCCTGGTGTGGTTTGCAGGGACTTTTTCAGGGCAGGAAGGATTTCTAAGGCAGCCCAGCCAGGTAGGGCCAGGCTGTTCTTGGCTGAAGTGGAGCAGAGCACCCGAATGCTATTTCAGTCATGATTCAAGTGCAGCACATCAAACCCAGCTGTACGGGGAGAAAGCGCTCTGAAGTAGAGGTGAGCTTAAAATGAGCTCAGAAACCTGAGTTTTTTAGAGGTTTCTTGGAACTGATGATCACGAACTGAGCTCTCACATACTGTCAGTGCTTTCCAAAGGATTTTGGTGTCATTGGAGGCTTTTTGGGCCCAGGACACCAGCGCACAAGAGAGGGGCAGGAGCCCACTGGAGGGGCTGGTGTTCTGCATGGAATCTCCAGCTTTTAATACAGCTTGAATTCCCAAAGTGTGTGGTGGGACATCATTAAGTTAATAATTAAGTCCTGTCCCCCTCCTTCCCCAAAATGCTGGGGGAAATGCAGGAGACTGAGGAACGTGTGAAACCTACTGGCTTTTTGGGATGATTTCATCCCAGTCATGTTTTATTATTTTGAAAATCTGCTTTGAAATCTTCAGTGTTTGGTGCAGGTTACTTTGGCTTTTCATGGATTGAAAGAACATCCATCCTAAAAAGCTGCCAGGTGTAACTGTGTACTGGAGCTTGGTGGAAGGTGTCCCTGCCCAGGGCAGTGGGGTAGAAGGAGGTGGTCTTTGAGGTGGCTTCCAGCCCAAACCATTCTAGGATTCTGTGATTTAAACATCTCTAAAATACTTCTCTGTATTGTTTCTGGTCTTATCAAACTTGGTGTTGTAGTTGAGGGGAGGAAAAAACCCACAAATTCTTGAAAGCGACCCATGAGCTTTGTTCTGATAGTACTTGATCAAGAGCTGGAAAGAGAAAAGAAACCTTAATTTTGGAGACTGTAACGTGTTTCTTAAAGAAATGCAGTTACTGCTGTTGCTGGGCTTTAGAGTTGACTCATCTAAATCAGGGGAGCAAATCTAGAGTGGGACAGATGTCCTGTTGATGTTTCCTTCGTGTGCTGCTGCAGTGCTGCTCTGCTGTCCAATTACACATCCATAATCAAAGGAAACCACTCATAAATCCTTATTGGGAAAGCATCTTCCATAGGTTCTGCCTGTGCTAATTTACTTAGATTTAAATGCACAACAAAATAAATCTCCCTCTGCTTGGAGCCATGACTCTAACACGTTTTTTCTCCCTGACTTTCCAGCCTGGTCTGCCTTCTGTCTCCCTGATTTTGAAACTGCTCGAAGGTAGCTTTTTCTGTTTAAGTGGGATTAAGGCAAAGCATATTGCCAGTTGGGAAAAAAGAAAAAGGACCTCAAGGAATCTCTGAAGTCCAGTAGCTTTGGGTTTGTCTAGTGCAGAAAACTGGCAGCTTCCTTAGCAAGCTGGGTGAGGCACAGGTGTGGTAGCACAGTTCCTCAGGTGGCTTTGCTGGACTGGCTTTTTGGGATGCTGTGGGCACTGTCACATCCTTATTAGCTGTGTGGGACAAGGCGTGGGAATTTTATCCCTGCTCATTGTGTCTGGGGAACAACACACAGTGGGGCTGCATGGCCTAAGCCTTCATCAGAAAAAGTAGGAGGAAGCAGAAGTAAAACCAGGGTAAATACTGTCTTAAGGACTGAAAGAGCCTTAAAATTGCCCCTTTCTGAACAGGTGGATCTGGAGAGGAGAGCTTTTGCAGCCTTGGCTTAAGAAGGATTTTTAATAGCTGTCATCTCCTCCTGTCCACTGCAGCCTTGAATTTCCTTTGCTAAAAAAGAGCATTGCAATTGGGAGTGTTTTACAATTTCCCTTGCTGGTCCATTAGTGTATTAGCTTAGCTCCATGTGTGTTGAATGCCACTAAATGTCACTTGCAAATTTAATGTTGGGAGCACTGAGATTTGTGCTAATTGAATTTAAAGTCTTATACTTGATTTTGTTAAAATGGCAGAGTCAGACAATTGAAATGCTTTAATGGGAGAGTGGAGGAGCACTTGCAAATCTGCTCTTGTGAGTGAATCCAACAGTGCATTTGTGTAGATGGAAGGGGAGACCCTGAGCAGACAGAGCAGGGTTTGATGGGGTTTTACTGTCCCAACGTAGCGACAGCTGGCAAAATCCTCTGTGTTGATTTAATGCTTGACGTCTGCTCAGGGTCATTGTTGACACCAACTTAACCTTAAATGCTTCTGTAAAAATGGTAAAGATTATAGAGCCTTTCAGTTCAATTTAAATTTCTGTTTTTCCAGCCATAGTTTTAGGCACTGCTGGAGAAAGGTTAATTGTTTGGGCTGTTGGTCTTTAAACTCAGTTGTCTGTGTCTGTCTTCTGGGGTTTTTATTCAAGACATTAGTAACTTCTGCCTCTGAGGGTTTGTTGTTCTGGTAGGGACTGGGGGGTGGTTGTTCAGGGTGTTTTTTGTTTGGTTGATGTTTTCTGTGGGGTTTTTTGTTGTTGTTTTCATTTGTTTTTTTTTTTTTTTTTTTGTGAAACAAAACCCGTGGCATTAAACACTTATTTATCCTTAACTTCAGCCAAATACCCAAGGGTTGCATAGACACAGAAAAGGAGATCGTACTGCTGTGCTTTTTGTGAGGTAAAGTGTTAAAGAAGATTGGAAAAGAGTCATAAAGATTGGTCCAAGCAGTGTAAATCTGTGCCTCCCTAGATAGCACAGCACTTGTAAGAAGTTTGTCTGGAAACACTTCCACTAAATCTCCTGATACCAGGCTTTGACCTTCTGCCACTGAGCTGGCATTTCATACGGGCTCCTGGCATGAGCTCTCCTGCCACTTTCAAATAAAATCTTATCAGGCATTGAAAAGTTTGACTCTGCAGTCGAGCACTGTGCCAAAGCTGTAAAAGCCCTATTTGTACACAAAATGGATTTCTGCTTGCTAGGAGGGCTGGGGTAGTGCTTCAGTAACTGCAGGAATAGCTTTGAATCTACATAGTAATGAAACAGCTCTGTCTAAATCGAGCATCTCCTGCGCTCTCAGGTCTGCTCTTTGTCTTCTCTGTGTCCCTGCATGGAGTTTTACATAGCCAGGTTATATTGCTCTGGAAAACTTTGTCAGGGAAGTTAATTTAAAGCTATTTGAAAGGCTTAAAAATGGCTCTGCTGTTAAGATGATGAAAAAGACCTTGAAAGTGCCTTGAGAGCGATTGCTGCCAGAGTACCTGCTTAGCCATGCCACGGTGAGCTGCTCCCAGAGGGAGCTGCTCTGAGGGAGCTCTCTGGGGTGTCTTCCTCCACAAAAACTGTGGCTGCCTCATCCCTGGCAGTGTCCAAGGCCAGGCTGGACAGGGCTTGGATCACCCTGGGGCAGTGGAAGGTGTCCCTGCCCCTGGCAGGGGGTGGCACAGGTTGGGTTTTAAGGTCCCTTCCAACCCAAACCATTCTAGAATTCTGTGATGTGTCAGGGCTCAAAACCCACTTGCTTTAACTGGGAGGGAAAATCTCAGCGCTTGTGGGTGATTGGGGAGCTCAGGGTGAGCTTTGCCCTTTGCAGAGGGTGCCAATGGCCTGTAGATGTTGGATGTCTGGGGAATACATATTTACTGGAATAAGAAAGTAAACCAGACTCACAGGAAGGGAGAGGAACACCCGTGTTCCAAAGTGCTGAAGTTTGGGCTGCTCAGTAGAGCCAGTGGGGGGAGGTGATGTCCAAAGCAGAGCTGAGAACAAGGCGAGGGTGGACACAAAAGGGTGAGTGCGAGCATGTGAGGATCCCTGCAAAATGACTCGACAGAACACATTGTTCCCTTTCCCCGGTACTTTGGGGATGTCAGGATCCGTATTTAATGGAATCGTGGTTTTATGGAGGCTCTCCACCCTGGGAGAAGCTCGCCTTTGCCAGAAGCAGTACTCAGTAATGGGCTGGGGGTTCTTATCTACTCTCCATAAAACGCTGCAAAAACCTTATTTTGCAGTAATGAGCAATTACCCATAAATTAAC
The DNA here is from genome assembly GCA_013401035.1 of Horornis vulcanius. NCBI lineage: Eukaryota > Metazoa > Chordata > Aves > Passeriformes > Scotocercidae > Horornis > Horornis vulcanius. Next base: position 20,407 of record VZUA01026183.1, on the reverse strand, counting down.
AAAACTTTTGTCAGATATTGCCTTTTGTTTTTGTGCCCGTGCAATTTCCTAATTCATTTTTTCTCCCTTTCAAAACATGAATAGATGGGTTATCAAAGGCCATTTTAAAAACAAAAACAGGGCCCTATAAGCATATTTATCAGAAGGGGATTATTTGAATTCTGGTGGTTTGTTCAGAATAAGAAAATGAGTATCTGTGCTGAGAAGACACAGATCCATCCAGCCACGTGTCTTGTTTCCAAGAATTATAATGTTTTTGAGAGGGAATGCCAGAGTTCAGCCACGGGTTCAGGAAGTTTAAGTGGCTGGGAGAATACTTGTGGAGATGGCAATCACAGGCAAATCTATATTACTTCCTCTGAGCAGGACTAACCCCAAAGAAATGTCAGGTTCTTCAGGGTCCAGTTGGGGTTTGAAAATGTCGAAGGAAGGAGATGGGCTGCCCTGGGGAGAGGAGTTCCCACCTTGTGTGAGGAGATACCCTGCAAGCTTGATTCAGTGCCAGGGGAGGAGAGGGAGGAACCTGAGAGCCGGATGATATTGGATACAGGTGCTCCAGATTGATGCATTAAAGGCCATTAGCTGTTTTCTTCTCTGCCTGGCCAGCTGAGTTGATGTTCTTAATGAACTACTCCTTAACTATCTTAAATTTTGACTGCTGCTCCTAAACTCATGGTCCATCAGGGCACAAGTGAATTGAGCAGCATCATTTATAATTGTCTACTGGGAACTTTCCTTGGCCACTTTACTGAGTGGCTGCCAGTCTAAAATCCTTTTATGATTCTTCCTGTTAGACTTCTCTTTTGCTAATATTGTACTTAATGCAAACAATCTCCTTTAACCTCTTAACTTTGTAAACCACCCCCCACACTGTAATTGTGCATTAATGCTGCCTATTTTTAGTTGGATATGAGCAAATATTTAAAATAATTGTCCACTCTACAAAATGTTGGTTGACTTCATAAATTGTTTTGTCTTTTGTTTGTTTACTCCCTGGGGAATCTTGTTTCCATGTCCAGGACATCCATTTAGGTCTTTCCAAGGTAAAAGGTTGGGAACCAGACGAGAAATCTGATGGAATGCTGTATTTCTTCACGTGGTTCCACTGTCATGGCTGTGTGTTGAAATTCAGCCTGCAGGATGTGATGTCACGCTAATAAATTAATTACTTGTGTTTATTTGAAGATTGGATAATAACCCAGGCATGGGATAATAACCCAGGGAGCACTGGCCCTACTGCTCTAAGCTTCCCAGAAATTGTGATGTGGATAAAGCTTTGCCTGCCTCTGCCTTGCTGCACTTTTCAGCACGAGTGTTAAGGGATGGGAGCTTTGTATTCATGCAGAGACACCTTGCAGAGGGTTCTTGGACATATGTTCCTGACACAGGCAGCTGTGGGGACACGGAGCTCCCAACCTTTGCAAGGTGCAGCTTCCAAACTCTGAGCTCACTGAGTGTGCAAAACTCACAGAGGTGAGCTTGAAGGTCCCTTCCAACCCAGCATGGAACCATTCCACCATTCTGTGTTCACTGGAGAAGAGCTTGTTGAATTTCCCAGCCTGGGTGTCACTGGTGTGTTCCTCTGTGAGCAATGGTTGTAGTGGCAGGGTGGCTTGTGGCAGGCAGAGGCTTCACACCTGGCACCCAGGGGAGGAATGAGCACCTCAGAGCTGTAACCTCTGATCCCTATCACTGAATCTCGGCCTCCACGTTCACATTTCATCCCCAGAGAAGCCCAAGGTTGGGGTGCATCTGTTCAAAGCGAGCTTTCTGGGCTGATTTAATTCTGTGGCTGTCAAAGAGCTCTTTTTTCTTCCCTCACCTTGTGTTCATATTCCCAATTTCCAGCGTTTAAGGGTGTTCCATGAGGTTTTGGAGACACGCTCTGTGGTTTGCCTGGCAGGGTGAGGCCTTATCAAGAGGGAAATAAAACCACTGAGGGAAACAGCAGCACAGGGAATACCAGTAAGGGCTTCTTTCAGGTCTGGGTCATGCAAAGCATTAATGACATTTTCTGCACCCCTGAAGTGGAGTAACTTCCGCAGTGACTCTGTCACCTGTGTCAACAAACTTTTGTGCTTTGGACTGAAGTATTGTTGAGTTTTATTTTTATTTAAAGAGGAGAGGCGGCTGAGGGTCTGCAGGAGACTGAACCAAAGTGGGTGTTGCTGTTGGAAATAACTGGAGGAGGCTTGCTGGTGGTGAATTGGCAGTGCAGTGACAGGATGTGTGCAGACAGCTGGAAATGCTCAGACTTGCTTGCTTCCCAGTCCTGTCCTGAATTAGGATGGTTGGGATAGAGCCCAGTGCAGCTTGTGGGGTGTATTCCAGTGTAACATTTGCACACCAGGCTGTTGTTCCCTGTTCAGTTAGTGTTAGTCGGTGTTGGAAAGAAGTACTCAGGTGTTGTGGAGTCTCTTTGTCTGGGATTGCTGGATTTGGGGGTGCTGGAGCAGTGCTTGAGTGCAGAATGGTGGTGTAGAGAGAGTTCTTGCACCCTTTTGTCTTTGTGGTGTTGATGGTCATGGAAGAGTCCCCACGAACTTCAGCTGGAAGGGAGGAAAAGTCCATTTATTTCCACAGACACTGCAAAGTGAAACGTGAAGAATTTGGAGAGCTGAACATGCTGATCCTTCTGTCTTTATAGCCTTAAAAGTGGGCAAAGAATTAAAATAAATAAAAAGAGGAATGGTTTCTGTAGTGGCTTCTCTGGAGGCAGTATTATCTTCTGGTTCAGAGGATTTGTTTCCTTTCCCAGTCTGCTTTAAAAACATTTCCTTTTTCATAAAAGCAGTGAATTACTCCATGGACATTTATGTGAAGTGACTGCTGGGTGCTTAATAACCTACTTATTTTATTTGGGCTGTACTTTTTAAAAATGGAGTGTTCAAGTCAGACCCTTAGAAGACAGATTGTCCTGCCCGATTGTCTTGAGCAAAGTACCTTTCTGGTTTTAATTGGGGTTTTTATTGCTATGATTTACAGTGGCAGGGTGAGGGCAGCACCGTTCCTGCAGTGCCTCACACAAGTGGGAAGAGAAGGAGAAGGAGCAGAGCTATTCCTTATCTGGACACTTTCTTAGGTGCTTACAGAGCTGTGTACTTAAATAATTCCTCCGTGTAAGTATTGATGTGCAGCAAAGCGACACGGTTTTAAGCACAACGTTTAATAGAAGTATTCTCAGCATGACTTTGCAAATATTCCCAAGTTCAATTTGCCACCTCTGGTGCTGCCTCTTGTCGTTGGAGTGAGGGAGGTTTGTGCAAGGCTCAGAAATGCAGCTAAAATCAGACACTTTGAAATCACCTCTGGGCGCAGTCTTTGTGGCTTTGCTGGATTGGTTCTGCTGTTCCTGGGTGTCCACTGCCACCTCCTCATGTCCACTGCCACCTCCCCACGTCCACTGCCACCTCCCCATGTCCATTGTCACCTCCCCATGTCCACTGCCACCTCCCCTGTCTATTCCCATCTCCATTCCCTGTCCTGTGGGCCCCAAGTCCTGCCTTGCTTTGGGAACCCTGCGCTGCATTTGGGGTTTTTGGTAAGGTGAGAGGGGAATTTGGGATTTCAGCACCAGCTGCCTTTGCCACCCTGTTTGTGTGTGCTGTTCCCTGTGCTCAAAATGCAGGAATATTGTTCTGGCAAGTGTTGTCAAACTTGGATTCTCCTGTCATGTGCAGATGCAATGAATTTCCTAGAAACTTCAGGGAGGGGATGAAAGTGATGTAGATAGTTTGTAACAACTGGTGATTCAGTCATTGAAGCATAAACTGGATTTTTAATGTGCTGAAGAATAAACAAAGCCTGGCTTGGTAAGGTCAGCATCAGAAATTTAGGGGCTGCGTTGATTTTTCTTTTGTATTACAGTTTATGGTTTATTTTTTCCTTAATTAAACTGCTTTTACAACATATGTCAGTCCATCTTAAACCCTATGTAGGAAGATCTGTGTCTGATGAGGGCAGAACCTTCTCCTGCTTTTGGGACTTCAGCTCCCCTTTTTGCAGCTGGGTTGTGTCATCCAGGTTGTTTCTCATCCTTTCCCCTATCAGGCTGTTGAGCAAATTTCCAAGTGCAGGGTTGTGGGGGACAGGGACACCCCTCCAAGTGCAGGATTGTGGGGACTGGGACATCCCTCAAAAATGCAGGATTGTGGAGACTGGGACATCCTTCCAAGTGCAGGATTATGGGGGTTGGGACACTCTTTTGAGGGAAACTGGGTCACCCCTCCAGGTGTGGCTTGTGGGGGACAGGGACACTCCTCAAGGTTTAGGATTGTGGGGACTGGGGCACCCCTCCAAGTGTGGGTTGTAGGGGACAGGGACACGCCTCAAAGTTTGGGATTGTGGGGACTGGGACACCCCTCCAAGTGTGGGTTGTAGGGGACAGGGACACGCCTCAAGGTTTAGGATTGTGAGGATTGGGACACCCCTCCAAGAGTGGGTTGTGGGGATTGGGAGGATGCTTTGCCACACTTCCTTCCCCTTCCTTAAAGAACCAAACCACTGAGCAGATGTGCAGGGGAGAGGAGGGAGGATCCTCGTCCTGCTGGTTGTCAGGGGATGTGTCTGGCTTCTCCCCAAGCTGGCTGTGGTGAGCCAGGATGGAACTGGAGGCATCCCAGTGCTGCTCCTGCCCAGGTCACAGGTGTGACTGTGCCAGGTCCCTGTGACCTGCTTCTCCTGCAGGACACCTCTCTGCGTGTTTCCAGCCAGAAGGGCAGCCAGGATCCCACTTCCAAGGTCTGCTTTTCCCAGCAGAAGTGCCTGAAGCTGGAGTCAGGGATCAGCATTCCCCCAAAGGGCAGGGCAGGGAGGGAGAGCTGGCTGCAATTCCAGCTGGGGATGGTCCCATTCCAGCAATTAGGAGGAATTAATTGCTTGGCCAGAGCCCCAAGACATTGCAGATGGCTTTTAGAGGGATGGAACAGATTCCTGATCCTGAGGTGTGTCCAGTTTTGGAGAGGTGGATCCAGAAATCACGTTTTTGCCAGATCTGAGGCCAACTGGCTCGTCAAATCTGCAATAGAAAAGTTTCTTTTGCTGAGAAATAGAATATATCGTACTGCTGATGTTTCTAAGGATGAGGGAGCTTAAATTTCTTGCTTCCATTGGGAACTGAAAGCAGACTGGTGTGGGCTGTTCCACAGCAATGGGGACAAACAACCATTTTCAAATGGGTTTGTTTATTGTCGTGACTTTGGTGTTTTCATGCAGTGCTCCTCTTGGTGTTACATTCCTGTTATCCCTTTTGAATAAGGTGTCTGTGCATTCCAGGGAAGGTCTTTCCTACTGATAGTGACTCCTTGCTTCTGAGCACAGGGTTTGTCTCCAGCCCCAGCAGCACTTTCCCATTTTATGGAAGATTTAGCTCAATTTTCCACCCTATTTTCTGTTAATTTTTAGCGAAAATATGTTACTTTGTTCAGATCAAATTTACAAACACATTTGTGGAGCTCAGTTTTTCTCTTTCCTGCCAATGTAGTGTTTTTGCACCTTTCATAAATCATCTGTGAGCTGTTGAAGCTGGGAGAGGCTGTTTGGCGTTTACAAAGCTAATGGAAAACTTGAGTGAAGGATGCTTTGCAGGAAGTGGCCTCTCAAAAAGGGAAGTAGTGCAAAAGCCAGTTATGTTTTCCTTGTTCACAAACTTGTTTGGAAGAGATTATTAATCCCTAACATCTGTGCAGGTGCAGCCTTCAGACTCCCATCCTGGGATTTCAAAAAGGGAGCAGACCCCAGCAGGGAATTCCCTCCCCCCATTCCAATCCAGTATTTTGGTTTCATTAGGGAACTTGTGTGTCTTTCAAAAGCCACAGTTTGGTAACTGGGTGTCAAAGTTTACCACAGAAACGTTCAGGAGGAAAAGGGGAAGGCAGCTCCTGCTGAAACACCAAAACCACTGCAAAACCGAGTGTGAAAGCGTTGGGGTGGGAATGGAGGGATGCTGAGGGGTCAGAGGTAAATCACAATCTGACCCTGTTCAAAGTGAGGGTGTGTGTTCCCTAACTGCAGTTCTCAGGATTGAGCTGTTGCTTCNGGGGGGGGGGGGGGGGGGGGGGGGAAGCTGTGGAATTCCGGGAAAGCTGTGGAATTCCAGGAAAGCTGTGGAATTCCGGGAAAGCCGTGGAATTCTGGCCAAGAGCCCGCTGCAAAATAGCCAGTAGGACTTTGCCAGGTGCCAGATCTCATGCTGAGAGTGCATGGACAGGTTTGCCTCTCCCAAAGGGCTTTTTCCATGAAGAAGGCAGAGCCTTAGCTGACAGAGTCCTCTCCAGAGCTAGCTCTGAAAGGATATATATTTTTACATGGAATTTCTACCTGTATACCCATCAAAGCTTGGGAAAGACCATCCCTTACCATTTGGTTACCTGCACAGGAGGATTGTTGCAGCAATGCCTGGAAGAAGGAAGATTAAAAAGCAATTACTGTAGCCTAGCAGGGATGTGTTGTCCAGAAAATACCTTTTTGAAGTTAAATTCCTCCTCCAAGTTGATGGTTTTGAGGCCAAGACAGAGGGTAAAAAACTTTCAGCACGTGAAACAGATTTCTGCTGCGAACTCTGAAAGTTGACATAACTTCTATATCTGGAAGTTTCAATTTATTTAATTTATTTTGCTTCCTTAGGGCTCAGCTGTACTTGTTTTATTGGTCTATTTGTGGATACATTGTGCTGTTCTCCCTCAGGGATGACCTCTCAGCTCTAGCGAGTCATCTGCCCCTTGTTGATGTTGGTGTTAAACCTGTTTAAAATCTCTTCCTGAGATTTAGAGGTCTTTTGCATCAGACTGGGAATGTGTGGATGGTTAACACAGAGCAATTGCTACTCTTACAGCTGCTTTCTAGACTAAAACACACACCTGATTGTCACAGGTATCATCTTGTGGCTTTACATGCAGCAAATGAGTCAGCTGCAAACCCGGGGTGAATTCCTTGCCCTCAGTGCATTTGTGTGCAGGTGGCTCATTTATTCTTTCTTTGCAGTGCCCAGAAGAATCTCTTTTCCCAGGAGACTCAAGTCAGTGTCAGGAGAAAAATGTTGCTGCTGAATTTGATGTATGGGGCAGCTGAGGGCAAAGCCTCACTGGGAGCTTGGGGTCTGTGGTCCCTCCCTGAGGATGATGTCCAGGCAGGAGCTTTGCTGCTCACCTGCTGTGTTTTGCAGCCATGAGGGAATAAAACACTCCCAGCACAGGGAGAACAGATCCCCTGCCTCTGGACACCCAGAACAGGCTCTGTTTGTAGAATTTGGGAGCAGGAGTTCCCTCTGCAGACCCCCCCTGGAATTCAGTGCTCCCAGAGGGCGAGTGTGGATTGATGTCCTGTGCCAAAACCCGCACATGCTGCTTTCCACCTCCCTCCTGCTTCCCTCTGATGGCTGTGGCACCAACAGGATGGGAAAAAGCAACACATAAGACAATTTTAGTGCGACAGGAGAAATGCTGCCTCACTTCAGCTGCACTTAACCCCTGGCTTTAAGTAGCTACAAGAGGTTTGTGAGACGTGCTTGATATGTTTAAGAAATAAAAAGCCTCGCTGTGAGAGAGCGGAGGAAGGAACTGAAGCAGAGCTTCAGGCTGATGAAGGCACTCCTAGGTATGCATCCCTTCCTTGCTTGTCTGAGGTGAAAATGGGCTCTCCAGCAAGAGGAGCTGCTTCAGGAGGAGGTGTGCTTGGTAATGGCCAGTTTGCTGGTTTTTCCTTAGCTTTGCTTTCCTGCCTTGTGCAGGACTTGCTGCCCCAGGTCTCGCTGTGAAACTCTCTTGCTTTGATGCACACCTGTGGTGTACTGGGTTTGGTTACTGCCTTTGGTTCAAGTAACTTGGAAAGGAGTTTCACTGACTTCTGTGTCATCAAACCAGAGATTTCCTTGCTCAGCCACCACCCAGGAGTCTCCTGCTCAGTATTCTTCCCCTATACCTGACCCAACTTGTTCAATCTTGTTCTTTCCCTGTGAAGCAAGAGACAAAAAAGTAGCGTTTGCTGTAGTTCACAAGGCTCATGGATGCATTTAGGTTGGAAAACACCTCCCAGACCATGGATTCCAAGCTGTGCCCCATCCCCACCTTGTCACCAGCCCAGAGCACTGAGTGACCACCCTGGGCAGCCCCTGCCCACCCTTTCCAGGAAGAAATTCCTGCTGGTGTCCAACCTGACCCTCCCCTGGCACAGGTTTTAGGATGGTGACAGGCTCTGTAGGCAGTTTGTGCCTGCTGGCAAGCCACATGAGAAGGTGACATCCATGTGCCAGTACAAATCTTGGCTCCAGAAATACTCATTGTGAGGTGAAGGTGTAGCTGTTTTAACAAAACATCAAGTGGAAATGTCTCATTCTTGGTGTTTCCAAATTAGCTTGCAGCTGTTGTGCCTGTGCCCATCCTTTCTTTCCAACCTGCATCAGGAGTTATGACCTAAAAATAAATTGTGTTATGCAGAGGAGTGGGAAATGAGACAGCACCACTGATTGCAGGTTTTATTGCTGTGTGAGTGTGTCCTGTGCTGAGAGACTTTCTGCTGGTCAGGGAACTCCAACTGGGGCTGAGCAGTGCAGGCTGTCATCACCCAACTGGGGCTGAGCTAATGCTCCTCTGCTCTCTGGCCTGCTGTTAATCCAGAACCCAAATTAAAACAATCAATCAAACAAACAAAAAGCCAAAAACCCAAAAAACCCAACAGAATTTGGAGAAGGCAGAAAGGCTGCTACAGTTTCCCTGAGGTGAGGGTAACCCTTGTAAATCCCTGAAAGGGAAGGGAACAGATTTATTTGCTGTGCTGCTCTGCAGTGGCCTGCAAAGGTCTCAGGTGAGATGGCCATAAACTGCTCTGTCACCAATTGAAACCACTTAAAGGGCACTGCAGTGGGCTTTGCTCTGCCTGTGGTAGACTGATGACTTCATTGGACTGACTGGGACACTTGTGTCATTTCACTGGTGTTTGGAGAAGAAATGGAGTGGACAGTGAGGCCTGAAGGTCACTTTTGTATTCCAGCCTCTTTGTCTACTTTATTGTTGACATTAAACTCATTGGTACAGGGCAGATTTGCCTGTTGGTCTTTGTGCTTTGGCAGCAAGGACTGAAATCTCTGTTTCAGCTGGCAGCAGGCCCCAGCTCTGGTGCCTCTTGCATGATGAGTGTGTTTCAGAATTAGGCATCCTCTCCCCACAGGTTTGGAAAGCGTGTCTTTGGACAAAGAGGGAGAGGGATCTCCTTTTTAAAGGTGATGGGGCCTTGTGGAACCTGACGGTGCTGTGTGAGCCTTTTGGTGCATGACAAGCCTGCCCTTCTGCCCCTCCAGTGCTCTCAGAGGTGTAGGACAGTTCTTTCCCCTCATTTTTTAATCTCCCTTAAACCAAGCCTTGAGGATCTTGTGTGGCTTGCTGATTTTGTAGTCTGTACCTCAGGAAGTGCTGCAGTTGGGTTCATGTGTTGCATTTAGGCAAACCAGCTAGTTTTGGCATTCAGCATGCCTGGTGTAACTACTTTTCTCCCAGGTGTAAGAAAAACAAAAGGGAAATAAAGTCTGGTTTAAAATCACACCAGGCAAATTCCAGCTTGGAAGATGGCAGGAGTAAGTGAAGGTTCATGTGGGGTTTTTTGCTGTTTTACTTGGTTAATTCTACTTTTGCAGCAGAAAGAGATGAAGACCATTGATTAATTAGGCAGTTTATGGATGTGAGGAACTGGTGCAGAACCAGCTGGTGGTTGGGAGTTCCCTGCCAGGGGGAAAACAACAAAACCATATCCCAAGAGAAACATGGACCTGGAGCTCTGGGATAGTGAGCCTGTGGAGATAGATAAGGAGGCAGCACAGCACAATGCACAAATTGATAACTGCTCCAGAAGCAGTAGAATGGCAGATAACTGTCCCCTGCCCTCTCCAAAAGAATTCCCCAGGCTCATTACCTGGCCTTGGCAACAGGGTCCAGCACATTTTATTTCCTCTGCTGAAACAGGGGTCCTGTCTACAGCACATTTTAATGGGAAGAGCTTTGAGCTGGAAAATGAGCAGCTGCTTTGTTGCTTTTAGGCAAAAACATTCTTAATATTCCTGTCTTCCAGTCCTGTTCCCCTGGGATAACTGGGATGAGCTGAATTGTGATTGTTGTTTGACTGCCATGCTTTTGCCTCTGGTGACCACTGTGGTTGATTCCTCTTGTCTTAAACAACAGCCTTGCTGAGTGCTTGGGGCAAAATTGTATTTTAAGGTGGGTATGACTGTTTTGAGACTGGAGGACAGCAGGTGATCTGCAGGCTGGCTGGATTTCACTACTGCCAGGGAAATTGTGGGCCAGGCTGCAGGGAAATTCCCTTTATTTTGAAAGCGGGGAAGACCCCATAAGTTTTGGGTTTCCCTGCTGTACCCTCAGGTTTTTCCTACTGCTTGATCAATTACCTGCTCTGAAAAAAAGGGACAGAAACGACAGCCTTGCTTCATCTTCTGCCTTGCTCTAACAACCCTTTGCCTGGTATTACTAAGAGATTACTCTTTTTTTAAAATTTATTTTTATTTTTTTTGAAGTTTTGCTTTAGCGAAATACTTTCCTAGCTGGAATGCCTTAAGGAAAAAAGTTTCCCGCAGTATCTGTAGGAGTTGCAGTTCTTTGCTGTGCAAATGCTGAAATCTACATCTTGCTTTAATGTTTCTCAGAGCTAAAATATTTTTGGGTAAACAAAGCGTTTCACATACTGTTTAAAGTGCTTACAGGCAACCTTTACCCCCGGAGTGGAATGCAGCCATCGGGAAAAGTGCAGTGGGAACAAGGACTCCTAACAGAGTTGATGGCCAGGAGTGGGATGGAGTGGGGCAATGTGTCGTATCTAAATGTTAATTTTGATTGGCATATCACATTCCAGGCCATTCATTGTATGAAAAATTACTTGCACCCAGAACCAGATTGGTTTTTTTATTTATGGAACAGCCTGCAGTCAGCTTTTCTCCCCCAAATTTTCACTGGATGTTGCTGGGTAAGTAAGTAGGAGCAGCTAGAAATGTGCTGGAAAACTGTAGTGTGGCATCTTAGGAATCATGGAGGAACCTACTGAGATGAAGTCTGCTTTGCTTCCAGAGGAGACACACATTTCTCTTGTTTGTTATTTTACAGTAAAGAAGTTCCAAAGTCTCTCCTACGTGTTATTGCAGAGGGGAAGAGGTTTTTCCCAACCTGGTGTCTGTGAGAGAGCAAACCCCCCAGAAACAAGGATTTCTTTGCACCTCCTCTGATTGGGAAAGGTGGGATGCAGCAGGAACTGGAATCCCAAGGAGTGGGCAGTGGCACGTAGACTCCTCTGTAGGGATGTGTCCGACTCCTTGCCAGAGAATGCTGTGGACAAACAAAGAGTTTCAGTGGCATCAAGTTGCAGGGAAGCTGAGCAGCTTTTGGGATGAGAGATTCCCAAAGGGTTACTAAATCCATGCTCAGGAAGCTCCTGGAGCTGAAAGTAGCCAAAGCCTCAGGCAGAGCCTTGTCTGGTACCAGGCAGTTTAGCTGCTCTTAAATGTTGATTTTACTGCTACAGCTAAGCAGCTTTGGGGGTTAGGGTTTGGCTAGTGTTTTTCTTTTTGCTGCTTCTCTGTGTTTTTGCTTGTTTGGGGTTTTTCTGTTGTATGAGGCTATAAAGGAAATAAAAACCCTAACGCTTGGGGTGATTGACTTTGAGGGTTGTAATAGTGGAAGGCAAACCCCTGACTTTTCATTGAGTATTGGCAGCACCAAAGGGTGTCTGCAAAAAATTGTCCCTAATCTTGGGTGTGCTGACTCCTTCCCAGAGGTGCCATGGGGGCCATACTTTTGCTTTTCTCATTTTTCAGCCTTTCTTTGGTGGAGTTTTCCTGGGCAGGAAGGTGAATTGCAAAGGTTAAAATGGGATAGCTGCCCATGCGCTGCATGCCTGGAAGTTTGCTGGTCTGGTATCAGTACAGTTGTGCAAATCTTCACTTTAGATGAGACCCACATAGGGATGGAATGATATTTTAAGAGCTCAAAGAAGCCTCCTTTATAAATTTAAATGCCAGCAGCACATTTTTTATACTCAGAAGGTCTTTTAACTGCTGCAGTAACTTGGAGAAAACTGCATGGGCACATTGTGAGGTATTTGCCACTTGAGCAGAATGGGTTTAGGTGTGTGTTTTCCCACTTCAGTGGAGCTCTCAGGGTGCTTCATGGAGCAGGTTGTTTTTAGCTGTCCTGAGAAGTATCCCCTGCCCTCCCTGCCCAGGAGAACCAGAGCATCCTTGTGGAGTTGTGGAATTGGCCGTGCTCCACGTGTCCTTGGAGCGAGAGCTCCGTGCCTGTGGTGACGCAGGGCGGCCAACAAAGGAGACATTCAGTCACCAGCTCAGGATCGTGTTCCCCCTGAGTCTGGACTAATGCTCTTAACCCTGCTGGGGCTGGAAGAGCAGCCAGCAGGTCTGGGCTGGAGCCCTGCCCCTTTGCTGTAGTCTCTGCAGACTTTAAATGACTCTCTCTGCTCTGCCCGTCCAACCTTTGAGATCTGCAGCAAGCACCAGCAGCTGTCCTGGTCTCTCTCCTCCTTCCCAGGCCATCACACCACTGCTCTGCAGGAGTCATGTTCCACTTAGTGAAGTCTCATCCTCACAGGAATTGTTCTGATGTTAAAAACTCAGAAATCTTACAGTTTCTCAACTTTCTGATCCACAAACACCTTTTACTCTGAAGCAATTATTGCGATTTCTGTCTTTGCAATGGCTGAGTCTCAGCTATTACCTGTTAAAAGGTGGGATATGTCTGAGACCCTGTTGTTTCAAGGCACTTGCAAAATGGGAAGAGCTAAGTTTAAACTGCTGTGGCTCCTTTCTGAATCAGTGGATAACTGGACAGGGAGGCTTTTGGCTGTGAAATCCTGGATTTAAGTACAGTGGGAATTCTGACATTCTCTACAGGTCAAGGTGATCTGTTTCTGTCTCCATCTCTTCAGCAGGAGTGTGTAGACCAAGCCAGTCATGGAGTCCTCAGCTTTCATCCCATTCTTCTGCAAAAGCAGGATAGGTACCAGTCACTGGAAAATGGTTCATGAGATGCCAAACACCAGTTTGATTGGTAAAATTAAGCAGTATAATAAGCAATATGAAGTGGTTCCTGTTGGTGATAGACAACAGGAAACTTCTCTGATGTCACTGCAGTCCATAACTCTGTTCATTCCCTGAATTCCTTATCCCTAACATGTTTAAATGGTCTGACCCTGGATTTTTATCTTGCTGGGTCTGGCTGTGAACATGCTGACAAGGCCTCAGCTGTGTAGTAGTTGCAGTGTGTTTCATGTATTTAATGTTTTCTGACCTAGTCATAACTTGCTTTCTTAGAATTAACCAATCTTTTCTTTTTCTCTTAGAAGTATTTTTGGATCAATCTGGGGAATTCTGAGCATCTCACCCTTTGGGGACAGTTGAAAATACCAGTGTGTACCAAGTCACTTCTCAGTGTCCAGGCATCCATGTAGGGCCAAGATTTCCACGTGTCTCTGGGGCTCTTGGCTCCCTAAGGGGTGAGAAGAGTTGTAGCCACACTGGGGCCAGGTTTGTGGAGAGCAATGTGCCCTGGAAGGTGTTTTTTGGAAGGATGAGCAACAGAAAGGTGGGGGAGGAGGTCTGGAAACAGGAATCATTATTTTGGAAACAGGGGAAAGAGTCTCCTGCTGCAGAGGTCAGGTGTATTCAGGTCACCATGATACTGCAAGAACTAAAAAAAAAAAAAAGTGAACAAATCCTACTAATTCACATGATTATGTTGCTGTTGATAGTAGTAACTTTTTTTTTTCCACTTTTTGGGACACTAGGAATGAGATTGCGTTGTGCTGGCAGGTCTCCTACCAGCTTTCCATGCCCAAAAGATGGAAGGGATGTTTCTGGGCTGCCTCCCTGAGTTCATCTCTGCACTATTTAGTGGTTCCCTAGTGCAGATCTGTCTACTTAAACCAAATGAGGATCATTCCTTCCCTTTCACATTGCCATTAGCTGGATGATTTTATTGTCTCTGCAGGAAGAGAGCAGAGACAAGCAACTGTAGATTAGGAGCAATTTGCAAAATAGTTCCATGATTAGCACGCCTGTGGTGATGTTTCTGTGTGTAAGGGCTGTACCACAAATTTTACTGGCTCCCTACACTCAAAGAATTAACTGTGAGGAGGATTAAAATGACATCTTAGACATCAGCTAAACGTCCTCTCAAAATCCCTTAGGTTGTCTCTAAATCAATTAATTTGATTTCTTCAATCCACAAGCAAACTGGGTTGGTGAACTTGTGTGAGTGATCTGTTTAGGCTGAATTTCTCCAGAGTATTTTAAAGAGTACTTCAGTACTGATGAAATGGTGCAAAAAAAGCAGTGAAATATGGAAATACCCTGTGCCAGGGTGTGAAATGAAGGTGCTGCTCTAGTCTTGGGGGTGCCTTCTCCCAAAGCAGCAGTCTTCAGCTGGTTCATCCAGCCCTCACAGACATTCCTGATCCTTGCTGGTTAAATGGAATAAGAAAGTAAGACAAGAGCCTGTTCTTACTCCTTTTGCCACGGTGTTGATTGTGTGGATGTGGGAGGTGGGAAGGAAAAGGCACACAGGAGAATCCTCAACTCCAAAAGCTTTGCTGATGAACAGCACAAGGAGTTCTGTAAAGTCTCCAAAAGTGGCCCTCAGCACTCAGATGTGGCCACTTAACTCTCCTAAATCCTGGTTTGCTTGTAATTCCACATGGATAATAATGATGGTAGCATTCACCTGGAAAGCTTCTGAATATTATCAGGTGCTCTTTCTGGGAGTCCTGCAGGTCTCCACTGGCTGTAACATCTCCAGATGCATCAGTCAGAGATGGAGCTCCCACTCTGAGCCTGCTGCAGGCTGTGCTGGGTTCGATGTTAGATCAGGTGCTGGAAAATGGGGAATATTCTGGGAATAAGCCAGCAGAGCTCTGGAGCTGTTTGGGTCCTATTGCCTGGTGCTTCTGAGCCATGTTGTGCCACGGAGAGCAAGGCCGGCGGTAACTTCACTCATGAATCTTCACAGCATCAAAACCTCCCGAATTTCTTCTCGGCTGGTGCTCCTGCAGGAAGGAAACTCTGTGGCTGTCAGAGCAAGGGGTGGCACAGCCAGAGCTGGGCATTGTCACGTTGGATGCTGAAATAGCAGTGGGCTGCTCTCTGCCGCCCCTCTGCATGGCTCAGCAACTCCAGGAGCTTTTAACCCTTTCCACAGGGATTCTGAGTTTAGGGAAACGGGGCCCTGAACCCGCAGCTCATCCCCCAGTGCTCGGCAAGCAGGAGGGTCTCCCTCAGGGGAGGGAGGAGTTTGTCATGCAGGCTCACTGATTTGAAGAAGATAGACCTTCTGTTTTCTGAGAAGTGCCTTAGCCGTGTTAGATCTCGGCAGATAACACAAGGAAGCGCTGTGTGTGCCACAGGACAGGCAGGAAAGAGCTCTAATCAAACCTTGCCACGCGGTCCTGCTGTCAGCATAGCTGCTCGTGTCGCTGTGAATTGCTCCTCCTGTCTTTTCAGCAGCCCAGAAATAATTCTGGCAGTGGCAGGAAGCGTATCCTTGCAGGCTCTGTGTGCCCTGTGCTGCGAGGGAGCATCCCGGGATCCTCGCGGTGCTCACAGCAAATGCTGCTGATTCACAGCTCGCTCATCAAAACCGTGTTTATGTCTGAGCAGCACTTTGTGCTCTGGGATCCATAGGAACTCTCATGCCTGGAAGAGGGGGCACGCAGGGCGTGGAGCTTTCCCTGGCCTGGCTTCCTGCTGGGTCAGGCTCTCAGTGCTGGGCTGGCTTTTGGGGGCTCAGGGAACTGCAGATAAGCGAGCGTGATAAGGTTGGGAGGGCTGCTCTTGTGAGATAATGGCCAGTTACTCATGGAAATGGCCTTCTTGGGATGGGTGACGCCTCTCACGGTTCTCCAAGAGGCCGGCAAGGCTTTCCCTGGCTTTTCCATGGCTCTGTCCAGATGGACAAAAGCTCTTTGACTTCCAGCCTTCTGGCCTGCAGGTGGAGGTGCCTGGTGTAGCCCTCCCCACAGCTCTCAGGTGCATAACTCCTGCAGGTGGGGCGGTGTAAAAACTCAAAACCAAATTTCCAAGCAATCCTAAATGTAGCTAAAAAGGAGTCCCAAGAAAGCAGAATTACCAGGCTTCCAGCTGCTTGTTTCCTGGCAGACAGCTCCTTGGGTTTGGTGCTGCTTCAACAAGCAGAATTGGATTTATTTATCCCCCTTTCCTCCCTCATTTGTTTGGAGTGGAAATTTATGAATTGCAGTTTTCTAACTAATGTGAATGGAGCAGGGAGACTCCTGGTTTTCCTTTATCTGAGAGTGAAATCTGAATTGGAAGAGCCCTATGGAGCACAGGGCTGGTTCTATTCCAAATCTTTACCTTGGATTTGTCTCCCTTGGAGGCTGGAGGGATGGGTTTGCATTCCAGGGCAGGATGAGTGGTTTGTGTGCTGCTGCTGGCTCTCTTTGGCTGTGCAAGAGGTGGGCACAGGGATGGGGAGAAACCTGCTCCACCTGAGGATTTTGGCCTTGGGCATTTTGGGTTCGCTTCTCTTTGGCTCTTCCTCTCTCTCCTAAGTGATCCTGGTTATCTTGGGGACTATCAGAAAAGGCTTCCTTTGCTCCTTCCTCCTTTGATCCCCCTCATCAAACCTTGTGTGATGCTGAGTTCAGAGCCAGGGTCACTTCAGCAGCTCCCTTCAAAGCAAATGGAGATTTATTTCTTTAGTTGGGGCTCCACGTGACATTGTGTATCCCAGGAGTTTTCTGGATTGCTCTTTAGTTACGAAAAGGTGCTCTGGGTGTAGGAGGGTGGTCAGCAGCCTGTTTCTGGCAGCAGGAAACCCACATTGTTCTGGTGGTGGTGGTCTCCTCCAAACCTCATCTAGGCCAGTTTGGACATAAGGATATTCTCTCTTTCTGAGTCCTGTGTGAAGTACTATTTTTAAAATGCAGCTGTTCCATCCCTGGCAGTGTCCAAGGCCAGGTTGGAGGGGCTTGGAGCAGCTTGGGCTAGTGGAAGGTGTCCCTGCCCCTGGCAGAGGTGGAATGAGCTGAGCTTTGAGTTCCCTTCCAACCCAAACCATTCTGGGATTCTGTGTTATCATGGCCTTTCCTGTATATCCCAACTCTTACACCTTGAGGTCATCTGTAACAACTCCTGATGATTTAATGAAGGCTTGCTCTCAGCTCTGCCTCTTAAATGTCCTTATTTTTATTTGTTTGGTGTTTTTTGTTAACAGTGACTCTCATGACTACGTGAGAAGCTGCCAGCAGCAGGTCTGAGCTTCCACTCTCCTGTTCAAAATGAGCTTCTAACCTGATGCATCGAGTGCTCTGGCTAGAAAAGCAACCTCAGGTAGGTCAGTGCATCTTGCATTTTTGCATTTTCAAGCACTTGTGTTTTGGAGTGGTGTGTTCATTCTGTACCTTGTTTATGGTGATTTGGACACTTTGGATAGTTCACAAACTGTCTAACTCCAGTATTAAATTGTAAAATCTTAGGGAAGGGCAGCTGAAAGATCCCTTAGATCAGTTCCTTCTGCCTGCTTCCAGAAAAGGATGGCTAAGAGCAAAACTTAAAGATGTAGACTGTGGATAAATGGTCCCCAAACCCTGCTTTTAAGGAAATCTTTGCCCTTGTGGCTGTGGAAACTGGAGTGATACAGTGTGTAGACAGCCAGAATGGGGGCTGGAATACCTGTGTTCTGTTCCCAGCCCTGGCTTGGACAAAGATAAATCACCTGCAAAGAGAGAATAAATGGGGTGTATGCCCTTTATTGCTGCTTGTAGTTGTGTTTTTGTCTTTCAGTAATCCTTTGAAGCCGTGTGAGGATTTGCTGAAAGTCATCTCATAAGATTTGTCGTGGTTTTGTTGGGTTTGATCCGTGCTGGAAAGCTCCGTGACTGATTAAAGAGCTAGAGGGGAGGTGTAGTGAGAATCAGAAAATAAAAGTGGAGTTTTGGGCATAAAGATTCTGAGGAAGAGTGTTCTAAAAGCTGTTATTTGTTTATGTGCAGCCCCAGTGTCCAGCACGTTGACTGAACCAAGTCTCTCCTGCCTCCCATTCCTAGCTGGGAAACCTTTTGCCTTTTACCCCAAAAATGTTCTGGAATATTAGTGAGCTTTAACTGGCTGATTGTGAGAGATTGTGGTGGGAGACAGAGCAGAAAAGCAGCTTTCAGTTGTGATTCTTCCTAATGCAGCTGAATTCTCCCTGCAGGCGCCCTGAGCACATTTGTCTTTGGAAAATTTGGGTTTAGCCTCTCTCCTGTGGCTGTCCCAATACTGCATCTCTCTGGATCTCAAAGGCTGTATAATTAAGAAGTTCAGTGGCTCTTCCACAGAATCTGTAAGAAATACCACCAGAAATCCTGACAAAAATGCTGTGACTAAATACCAAAGCCGCTGAAATTGAGGGAAATTAATTTTTTGTGTGTCACAGGTCGGGTGAATTATGAGCTGGTTTTGGCCGTTGTTGCTCTCTGAAAGCTGCCTCTGTGTCACAGCTGTTCTGGACAAACTGTAATATCAAGGCTTGTTTGCAGCAGTTGTGAAAAATTCCTGCTTTCCCCACCCTTCTTCAAGTACATCAATATTGGGGGCAGGAGACACTTTGAGCAGACACCCAAAGCTCCTGTCACTGTATTGATTCAGCTTCTGTTTGCTCTGCATCCAACACACAGCCGTGATGAATAATGCAGGAATCTATTACTTAAAGTTTAATGCAGCTTTAATCGGGGTTGGGCATCAACAGGTGCAGTGCAGGAGGCTGCTCTGCTCTGTGCTACATGGAAAAGATTCAGACCAGTTGTGCTGGGGTCTGTGTTTGTTGGGTTGTTCCCTTTGCCCAGGGCAGGGACTGTCCTGAGGCTGAGGGACCTCGAGGGCTGTGTCCAGGGCTGGAAGGACTTTGAGGGGCTGGAGCGTGTCCAGGGCAGGGCAGGGAGCTGGGGAAGGGGCTGGAGCCCCAGGAGAGGCTGAGGGAGCTGGGAAAGGGGCTCAGCCTGGAGAAAAGGAGGCTCAGGGGGGACCTTGTGGCTCTGCACAAGTCCCTGCCAGGAGGGGACAGCCAGGGGGGGTGGGGCTGTGCTGGCAGGGAACAGGGACAGGACAAGGGGAAAGGGCCTCAAGCTGTGCCAGGGGAGGCTCAGCTTGGACAGCAGCAGGAATTTCTGCATGGAAAGGGTGCTCAGGCCTTGGCAGGGGCTGCCCAGGGAGCTTTGCAGTGCCCATGGCTGGAGGTGTCCAAGGAAGGGCTGGAGGTGTCACTGAGTGCTCTGGGCTGGGGACAAGGTGGGCACTGGGCACAGCTGGGACTCCATGGGCTGGGAGGGATTCTCCAGCCTAAAATAATTCTGTGATTCTGTGCTACAGTTTGTCATTTATGTGCAGGTATTCACTTGCAGGTGCCTTGGTGTCTGTGACCTCAGTCTGTGACAGCACAGTTTCTCTACTCGTGGGGTCAGGGAGCACGTGGATGACTGTGCTGTGATCCAGGGATCTCACAGTGGAATATCAAGGCCCTGCTGTCTCTTCAATGGCTTTTTTTTTTGTTCTCGGTACGAGTATTATTTTTTTAAACAAAGGAAAAACATCCCATTCGTCAATTGTTCTCTTTGCAGAACTTGAGCCTTAAAATAATCCAGGAAGCCTTTTGTTATATAAATATACTCATCCTCCAGCTTGGCACGGAATGTGCTTGACAGAGCTGCTTGCTGAATTCTGTTTTAAACCTGAATTTCACTGGCTATGAAGGAGAAACCCTGGGCTCAGAGAGCAAAGCAAACACTGATTGCTGTGTAATCAGAGTGTAACAGTGACTATTTAAAGCAGTGGAAAGCAGGGGTTTATGCCTGGAACTCAGTTTCTGTGTCTCAGTGATTTTTGTTTCAGCTTGTTACAGCCAGGTATGCTCATACCTACCAAATTTAGCTCCATGGGAAGAGAGCATATGTGCAGTTTTTTGAAAATACTCCTGCTTAAGTTGTTTGCTGAGGAATAGAATTGTGTGTGAATACAACAAGGGCTTGGAATGGTTAACAGTAAATTCCAGTGCAGGACACTCCCCAGTTAAGTGGGCAACAGTTGGCTAGAGCAGATGTTTAAATACAAAATGAGCAAAACATCAGCACCAAAAAAAACCCCACAAACTCAAAAATCCATCAACCACAAAAACTCACCACCCTGTGAATTTCAAATAATCTTTGTTAGAAGTGGTTACTGGTTTCTGGATGTTGTCTTGTGCGCGTAAAAGCACCTTGGGGGGAATTTATGAATTGTGTAGAGTTTTTCTGTGTCCTCTGTAGGCCACACTTTCATTGTGACATGGATTCTTTAAGTGACACCTTTGGATTGTTTTGCTGCAAGCCTGGGGTTGAAGCTGCTGCTGACTGAGGAGGTTGGACTCAGTGG
>VZUA01026179.1:0-15167 GCA_013401035.1 Horornis vulcanius | reverse complement strand
CATCTGCTTGCTTGTACATTTGCCAGCCTAGTTTGCAACTGCGGCAAAATAAAACAGAAGAAAAAACGTGACTATTTTTTAAACTTCTGTGAGTTTTGTGCATACTCATGGGTGTATATTCTGACTGGGGCCTTTGAATGCAAATCAGTAACAATGCCACTGAAGACCTGCAGGAGTCAGTTAATCTTACCTGGTTTTATACGTCTAAAAATTAGAGTTGAAATAAATGGTAAAGTAATCTTAGTTGAAATAAATCATAATTCAACCTACTATTGCAAAATTCATCTGTCCTATCCTAAACATTTACATTAGGACCAGACTCCTCTCTCTTTAAATACTTTCTCTTCACTGATAATAAGGAGCCAAGAATGATTTGCTTGGGGTTTAGATGGCTTCATCACCCTAACTGGAGCAATGCGGTTCTGAAGCTCCTGTTTATTTCAGATACTTGAATCAGCTATAGTTTTTAGTTTTCAAAAGAATATGGGCAGTAATCCATGTTTGTAAAGTCATGTAAATTTATGTGTGTTAATATATAGCTTCTGTTATTATAGTTAACTTATATATATGTATAAGATCTCAGTCTTAAAATTAGTTATCTTTCTCAGTTATAATCCTACGCTTATGCTGTATAAAATCAATGAACCTTAAAGAAATACTTCTATAGGTATCGACTTCATTACCATAAACCTTGCAATTTTCAGTGTAAGTGTTGCAACAACGAGGGACAAAGAAGAGTCTTATCCTTATTTAAAGATCAGGAAATGAATATATTCATGAAACAAGCATAATAACAGTGATTGAAGAAAGACTAAATAGCATGTTTAAGGTCATACAGGAAGACTGTGGCAGATCTGGAGCTGAACCCAGACCTTTCTCCTCAGATCTGTGTCCTGAATTTGGGACATGGGAAAAATTCCCTTTGAGATGAGTCAATATATTGTCTGAATAAGGACAAGTGGAAGGAAAAAAATCTTTTTTATTTATGCTGTTTATTATGATAACCACCAGATACTAGAGGTATGGATATAGACTCATGTTACTTTCTGCATATGAGAAAAATCTTCCTTAGTGTAACAACCTCTTCACACAGATTTGTGGGGGTCATTGCACACCACATATCATCAGAAAGCTCTGAACAAATGTGATTTAAATTTAGCTGGTTTTGCCTTTCCAGTGTGTGGCAATTGCCATAGACTTATTTTTTGAATCTTGCTATCCACAAATGTTTTAGATCAAAACTGGAAACTTTAAAGGTAATTACCAGGTCACATTGCAGACATGAAATGGGTGGTTCTTCTAACCAAAGGCAGAAGCATAAAATGCTTATTTCTTTCATTATGAAACTACTAAATATTTCCATATTTCTGAGATTAGCACCATTCAAAGCAGGAGGAATGTGGGTTGGCAATTTATTTTGTTTGTCAGCAGTTATCTTAGTTATTGATTTCAAAAACAGCAAACTTAACTCTCACATTTGTATTTTCTGAGAATGTGTTTTGGGTATCTGTAGCATATGGGTAAAAGATTTTACTGCAGGGAGGAATTCCTAAAAATGTATTCCACATAAAACTAGATAAAAAAGCTGCCAATACCTTTAAAGATGAGGTCAACCAAGAGATCCAAGTGCAGTAATAGAGATCACTATTAAAACTTAGCTCTCACCTTTGATAAAGATTAAAACTGAAGTGCAATGAGATGTACCCTTGAACATTTTCTTAACACTCTGCAAAATTGCATTCTTCTCACACTGGTATTGTGTTTAGGAGTTTTCAGATGTCATTAAGTACCTATCAAAATCTGACTATGCAGCTCAAAGACCATCTGATAGAGTTTCTCACCTCATTTTTTTTTTTTTAATGAGAGGTTGTGAAACCCTTTTTAATTCATAAAATTCAGAATATACCTTGAGAGTTTAGGCTGAAAATGTCTTTGTTTGAAGCAGCTTTCTCTAAAGCCAGTAACAAACAATATGTGGATGCACAGAGAAGGTTGCCATGGAAAATTTGGTCCAAAAGTCAAAAACAAATTTAGAAGTTATCTTTTGTTGAAGAACATTCTTCTATAATTGCCTTCATGCCTTATTAAATCACAATGGTGTAAAGCTCTCTTTGATAAGCCCAAACAAGGTGCAGTCATGCTTTTGAAAGGCAAGTAGCTGTATTTCTGTTAAATGTAACCACTGAGTATCTTTAATGATTCAGGGAGTGCCAAAATTATATTTTTACAAACTTGTCTCTTGAATGTCAAGTGCAGGCATTTCTGCACTTCAGTACAAACTAGATCTTCTCAGGGAGCTACCTAGATCAAAGTCAAAGGCATTCTAGTCAAGGTAAACAAGGAGCTCATTTTGTGTTTTTCAATATGGCAAAGTCATCCAAGCATTAACCAAGCATCCCCCTTGGAAGTCTCGTACCCATGTGAGTTGCAGGTTGCCTGGAGCGTATCTGTGCTCCATATGCATTGTCAGTGTCCGTGTGGTTATGGTTTGTTTTCCCCACAAGGTTCCTGTTTCATGACTGTACACATTTGCTCATGCAGGTCAAGGAACATATCCTCTGGAGAAAAGATAATGGTAAGAACTGATAGATGTTGTAGGAGAGAAAATGTTGTTTTCTGGCCATTTCCATGTTCATTTTACACTCTTGGTATTTCTTTAAAATACTGAATACACTATTCCTTTTTTCCCCTCAAAGAAATGAATGAAAACATATGCCTTAATATGATCCACATGTTGTTTTGCAGTAGAAGGCTGGTTTCATGCAGGAGCTAAATTGCATTCATCCAGCAACCTGGTAGCCAAGAAAAGTACAGTAACTAGAGGATGCCTGTCTTTATTCCAGCTCCAGTTCTGATTGCAAAATGCTTGCACAGATCAAAGAATCTATAGTCCTTGTAATTAGGCCTTTGCAGCTGAAAATTCACCCAAAGCTACTTTGGAGTGTAAATTCTGCTTCCATAAAGTTTTCGTTTGAATTTTATTTTAATTTCAGTTTATCTTGATGTATTATCTTAAGATACATTTTTTTAAAAAAAATCTTAATTCTTATCCCTGACAGTGAAAAGCAAGTCTATGTTCTTTTTCTGCAGCACTCTCTTTAATTTAGTATCTGTAAGTCTCATACAGGAGCCTTGGCTGCCCTGGGACACAGCTAAACAATAGGTGTGTGCTGGGTCTGAGTGGTGAGGTTCTGCTAGCAGGGAAACTATAGGGGTGGCTTCCCTGAGAATTTGCTGGAAGCTTCCCGCATGTCCCAGAGCCAATGCCAGCCAGATGGACCCACCGCTGGCCAAGGCTGAGCTAATCAGAGATGTGCTTATGAGATAAGGTATTTAAGAAATTAAAAGGAATTATTGCACAGAGATAATTGTGGCCAGAGAAGAGAGGAGTGAGAATATGTGAGGGAAATTGCTCTGCAGACCCCAANGAGAATTTGCTGGAAGCTTCCCGCATGTCCCAGAGCCAATGCCAGCCAGATGGACCCACCGCTGGCCAAGGCTGAGCTAATCAGAGATGTGCTTATGAGATAAGGTATTTAAGAAATTAAAAGGAATTATTGCACAGAGATAATTGTGGCCAGAGAAGAGAGGAGTGAGAATATGTGAGGGAAATTGCTCTGCAGACCCCAAGGTCAGCAAAGAAGGAGGGGCAGGAGGTGCTCCAGGCACGGGAGCTGAGATTCCTCTGCACCCCATGGTGAGGTTGTGGTGAGGCAGCTGTGCCCCTGCAGCCCATGGAGGACCAGGGAGAAGCATAGATCCACCTGCAGCCCCTGGAGGACCCAACAGCAGAGCAGATGGATGCTTGAAAGAAGGCTGGTACCTTATGGGAAGTCCACACTGTATGTGTGGAGGGAGGAACCTCTGGACCTGTGGAGAGAGGCAGGACTTCTGGACCCATGGAGAGAGGAGCACAGGCTCCTCTCTGGTGGCAGGACTTGTGACCCTGCAGAGGACTCACAGTGGTGCAGTGTGCTCCTGATGGACTGCTCTCCATGAATGGGACACACACTGGAGCAGTTCATGGCTGCAGCCTCTGGGAAGGACTCTTGCTGAAGAAGTTTGTGGAGAACGTTCTCCTGTGGCAGGGACCCTATGCTGCATCAGAGGAAGGACTCCTCTCCCTGTGGAGGAAGCAGTGTCAGAAACAAGTGATGACCTGACAATAGCCTCCATTCCTCTCTTCCTGTGCTCAGGGGCAGGAGGTAGAGCCCAAGGAGGGAAGGTGGTTTTAAGATTTGTTTTATTTCTCATTATCCTGCTGTAATTTTGCTTGGAAATAAATTGGATTAGTTCACCAAGCTGAGTCTGTTTGACAAAGATGTGGTGGTAACTGGTGAGTGATATCTCTCAGACTTTATCTCAGCTCATGAACCTTTTATATTTTCTCTCCCCTATCCAGATGATGAGGGGAGTGATAAAACAGCTTTGATGAGTACCTGGCATACAGTCAGGGTCAACCCTCCACAAGGCTATGTCCCATGTATTACTAAACAAATTTCAGACATTTCTGTATAAACAAAAAACATGTTGTATTTAAACTGAATTAAATCTTGAAATAATTTTGAGAAGCAGGAACTTTGGTGTCATGACACCCTCCTTCCCACTCCAGTTATGTAATTGTTCTGCAACATTTAAGTAATGTTTTGGGGTTTATGAAAAAAAAATTAAATATTAATTAAATCAATGCAGTATGATCATTTTAAGTATTCAGTCTGTCAAGAAAATGGTTAGAGAAACCATTTAAGGAAATTCTCTGAGGCTTAAAGGTGAAATTATAGTCTTTCAATGAAGCTTTTGATAAATAGAGTTGGTGAATGGCATGCTCAGAGAAATAGAACCTCTTTGAGTCTGGTAAGTGGCTCTTTTAACATGCAACATTTTTAGATTCTCTATGGCATAGCAAGCAAGAAAGAGAGTCATTCCTTATGTTCCACCCTTTTTAATGGAAAAAGCCTATGATATGTTTACATATCTTTGAGTAAACTGTAAAAATCCTTTTGGAAAAGATTTTAATTATAATAGCACTAGTGTTAATAGTACAAGATTTTTCTCAAAGCTTCTAGGTTCCTCTCTGCATATAAATTAGTGCTCCTGTCCTATCCACAGCAATTAAAAGTTGACATTTATTATATTTCTGTTTTAAAGTTTAAATAATTTTTTTATTTATGATATTTATGTACTGTTTTGGAAAGGTCTTCACTCAGACGGTGTCTAAGTCAATGCATATTTCATGGCTCTTCACATCATTTACTTAGTACTACAAGTGTTGTTCTGTGTGTGACCAGCTGTCAAAGTGAATTTATCCTGAATTCGTAAAAAGAATGAATAAACTGAGCACCAAACCCAAGTAAACCTCTTTTCTCATTGTTTTAACTTCAAGGCCATAAAATTCTAATGAAAAAGCTGACCTTTTGAAGAAGAGGAATTATTATAACCAGTATTCCAACATACCCTAACTAAATTCTAATTAAATATGCTAATAAAATAATTTTGTTCCACTTCAAATTCAATTACCAAATTCTTTTGGATAGAAAACCAATAATTTGTTCCTCCATTTAATTATTCATTAAAAATTCACTGACACAAGTAGGACTGCATGTGGAAACAGAGTCCTTAACATGCAATTTTAATCCTAATGCCTTTTAGCTAGTAAGTCTTCATAGCACGTGCTGCTCTGATGAAGCAAGAAGTTTTTAAACACCTGAAATCCTGCTGTGGGCTTGTAGGCTGTGGTAACATATTCCATCTTTAATGGATGTCAGTTGAAACACTTTCGCAATCATGCATGATCCTGCTTATATTCCCAACAGCTGCAGACTAAACATCTCAATTGACTTCAGTCAGTGCCAGATCATGTGAGGGCTGCTAAATGTGTGGGCACCGACAATTGTTTACAGGACTTTGTTCACAAAATCTTTGTCACTTCAAAGAATTCATTTTCCCCTTCTGTGAGCACAATGCATAACATGTAGCTATCACCCCTGCCTTACAGGAATAGCCCCATTCAAAGAAATAAGGGTGTTTGCAGTTGCCACAGTCCAAGTTTCTTCCTCAATAAAATAGATTAAAGATATTTCTAAAGTTTTAACTACCTCGAGGAGAAATTTCCCTTCCTTGACAATGGTTTGCCCTTTTGTGAGGAGATTGTTTCAAGTTGCCTGAGCTGATTGGCCTGGTCAGGATAAAGGATAGGTCTGGTAAAAGTAAATTTCCCTCTGGGGTGACAGAAGTGTCTCTGCTTCCTTCCTTGGGCTGCCAGAAATTAATGAAAAATTTTGTAAAAATTGTATTTACTTTTAAAGTAAGTTTAAGATTTGCTTGCCAAAACTGTTTTTGAAAGATACCACAAAAAAATCTTATGACAGACTTTTTTAAAAGAGCTACAAGGTTTGCAGTAGTTAAAAAATGCTACACTGAATGAGAAAGGGCAAAAATTATTTGACTGAGAATCAATATTTTTAAAATAAGTAGCAAGAATCTCTCCTTAAACAATACACAGTGTAAGATATTGGTGTAAACATGGATTTAATTTATTTCCAAAATGAACTGTTCCATTAAAGAGAAAAGATAAGCTACATATATTTTCAAATTATTTTTAACGGTAAATTAGAAAAAAGTTTCCTTTCAGTTAAATATGTGTAAAAATGCCTCTTCTATGTTTTAAATAGGAATAGTTCAAGAAATCCTGAAAAGCAAGGGTTACAATTTTTTTTCTGTGATCTGTAATTTTGAGTCTCTAAGATTTGGCTGAAGTTATGATACTATGGTTGATAACTCTCTTTCTCCATCAAAGACAATTTGTAACTACCTTACTAAATTTCTTTCAAAGAAGTGTATGACAGTTTAAAAAATTATCAGTGTATTCAGTAAACTAATGTTTTCATATGTTCAGTCTTTTCAACTTGAGTAAAGCTTACAATCTTTGGCTCAGCTCTCTTACCAACACAGATAGATATTTATTGGTACAAACCTAACTACAGCATCCCAGGCTGGTAGTGCATTCAATAAAGCAGTCTGCACCATGTTTGAACTGGACATGACCAATTGCCAGATTTTCCTATCTACATTGCTTGAGTTGCTTCGTAATCCAGATATTTTGGGAATAAGTATTTGGAGAAAGCAGTTCTGTACTTACTGTCTACTGTTCTGTCTACTAAAGGGAAATATTTGTAATTTAGGATGGGAATCCACCTTTGTTGGTGGTAAAGCCCACAGATAGTCACAGCTTGTGATCAGCCCCAAAGATCCAAACAGAATATTATTTACACAGCACTTTACATATTAAAATGTAAATCTGGGATAAAAAATGTATCCCTTATATCTAAAGACATGGTACACATCAGTTACAATTCTCATTCTAGTCTGCCAAGAATTGAACCAGCTGTCACTTCAAAGGCAGCGAACTGCAAGCAATCAAAATGACTCTTGAAGTTTTAAAAGATATTTTGGATTTAATCTCTGAAAAGGAAAATTTCTGTTCGTTGACGTTTCCCAAACATTTTTAGTGTACTAACACATCAGTTATTCATCAGATTTCTTCAGCAAAAAACACTTTCCAGATAAAAAACCCCAAAACATCAGCTATAAAGATTTAGATTTTCAAAGTAACTTGAAGGACTCAGGAACAATGTCCCTTAGAATAAATGGAAAATATGTTGCTTTTTTGTTTCAGAAAGACCTCTAGAGGTGTTAAGAGTGTACTAAATGTGATGAAATCAGGGATATATGCATTTAAACTTCTTGAGACCCACCTGGAATTATATTTGGTAACATCATTAATTGTTGAGAAACACTCGGTAGCTTTAAAATAATTTCACACAACAAACTTCAATAAACTCCAGTGAACATATGTTTGTTCATGAAATAGGTGTAAATGAAAAATGCAGTTATGGAGAAACTTTATTAATTTTTATGGTGCTTGATGAAATGTTGGAAATTTTAGAATATTTCCCCCTTTTTAAACTTTTAGTCATATTTATCTTTTGTCATCATACAGAAACATAATAAAGAGAGGTGCCAAATATGGGCACTGCAGGAATAAGCTTTTTCTTGGAAGGACTTAAACAGTACCCTTGTGTGATATTATCAGACCTTTACTGTACGTTCCTTCTGAATGAGAAAAACCTGGAGTTTGACTTAATTTTTAGCCATTCAGTATGTGCTAATTGCAAACACTGATATTCTGAATTACATAATCTCTAGAGTAGCTCAGTGATGGTATGGAAAACTTGGCCAAAACTGTCAAAACTGAAGATCAATAGCTTTGTTAGTGAAGCTGGAGGTTTTTCTTTGCTTTTTGGTGCATTTTTTGCATGTTTTTGTTTTGATTGTTACACTTTAGTCAAACAGGCTGAAATTTATATCTGCTTTTTTTGTGTATTTAAAAACTCTCATGTAGCAAATATTTGCATGTTCTATTTTTTTTACAGTGAATAAAACCATTATTTCAATGAATCACAAGAGCACATATGTAGATAACTGTAGATAAGTACATCTATAAAACTTTTATAGAACTAAAACCCATATGAACCCATGTACTGCAAAATTCATGGTCCTCTGTTTAAAGTAATGCCTTCATTAGTAATGCATGATTTACACCATTTCCTTCTTATAAAGCATGACTTTCATGATGCTCATTAAATTCAGAGAGAAATCATGTTATCAACCCATTCACCTGTGTAAAGCATGTTTTTCTTATTCTCTTCTAAGGTCAAACTAAATCCTTTCAAAGACTATACACTCTCTTTTTCTCTTTTTCTCTCTGTCTGAGAAAGACATTATACATGTGTTTATGCTACATTTTATTTCTTCCTTCACTTCCCTCCTCACTGTCCTACTTCCCTAAGCCCCTTTTTCCTGTAAAATGTTAGTTGAAACAGAACTTTTCACATCTCTGTGAGAAGTCAAACAAGAGTTAATGAAACACACATTTGAAGTGTTCCTGGAATTTTTTACTACTTTGCTCTTGGCTTGGATAAGAAAAAGGTATTCAAAATGTGTGTAAGATTTAAGTGAATGGCTGAGGAAATAAAATGGATATATAGATAAGAACAAACAAAGAAACAAAGAAACAAAGAAACAAAGAAAAAAACCGCAAAACCCAAATAAAAACCTTTGAAACTTGAAAATTTATCCCAAATTGTTGAAGCTACTTATTTTGCTGTAATCTCTTAAAAAACGTCCAGAACTTCACATTGAATTCCATGTAGTTTTATCCCTTGCCTTCACAGTTTCTGGGAGAAGTGTTTAATCTCTAAATATATTGCATCACCATCTGGGCCACAGTTGTTACCTAGAACATGCACCATTGTTTTGTGTGATAACTACAATCATTTTCTGCCTGGGGGTGTTCACAGTGGAAATTTTCTACCCACAAACAATCTTGTTTGCTTCATAATTACTTCCCCCTTCTAATGAATGCAGAACACAATGAATGCCAAGCCAATCTTTTGAGTCCAAATCCAGGGATCTTCATAAGACAATGAATGTGCATTCTTTAAATAGAACCATGTTGAAAGTGCTTCTGCCATAAATACAGTATCATAAATTTTCTTTAATGGGAATATAGTATTTTAGCACATTACTTAATTAGGGACGAGCAGAAAAATGGAGTTAATTCCTTCAGCTTCAGTGAGTGCAGCAGAAGCAGTACATTTTCATTCATTGCTTAGGCACCCATTAATTACATTACAGGCTGAATAAAAAAGAAAGAAAGTATTTAAAATATTATATATGGTAAAACTTCATTTAATAATTTTAATGCTTACTGAAATGGAGGCGGCATTATCTTCCTCTTAAGTGTCATATCTGTGGAACTGATAAAATTTCAGATTATTTTAATAGTCTTGATTCTCTATGGGTGCAAAGAACTAGACAACTACTCATTTTGGGAGAACAGAAAGAGCCATAATCATGCTATTCAGTAATTAAATCAATTTACCAACCTGTGTGGGAATGTCTGAGCTGAACAAACCAAGACTAAAGCTATTCTTAATAGAATATCCTGCTAGTTAATGTGAAGTGTATTGGTAATTTAAAAAGTTAGAAAGTTGTGCTTAAAGTCAACATTTCAACTAAGTGTAAAATTTCCTATGACTATTAAACACTCCAGTGTTAAATCACTGTGGCTCTTTTATGCAATAATCTTGGCCATTGAATATGAAAAAATGTAGTTGAAAGGAAAGAGTTTCTGCTGTTTCCTCTGAAAATTGAAGTAATTTTGATAAACTGAACTTTGCTTGAAGAGTAACTTGCAGAAGAAAATGTCCACACTGCACTCCGCAGTACAACAGGATGTCCCATATAAGTCTTCCTATAATAGTGTCTTTGGGTGTTGTACTAAGTGGTCTATAAAAAAAATGTTAAAATTATCATTCAGGTAGATTTTATTAAGAATATTGTATGTGATATAGCATTCAACAAAATTAAAATATTCCAGGAAATATTATTTAGATTTTTCTACACCATGTTTAAATCAACCCTTACTTGCTAAGCATTTTCATTTTGGAAGAAAGGGACTGCTGTGGTGAATGTTCACATTTTTCTAACAGGTAAGAATGCTTCTGTGTGTACTGAGAACTTGCTGGTTCAATTCCTTCTCGGGGGATGTGAAGCTGTGGTTTCCCCACCTCTACAAGACTGTCCCATTTCTCTTGGCTGTTGTGAAGAAGCAATGTATTCTACAATTAACTCTCTGTTTACATCCTTCTACAGTGCACAAAGCATAATCATTCACTGAGATCCAATTCATCAGTGGAAGAGACTGAAAGTAGCATCCTATCCTACAATTGTGTAAGCTGGTTTAACTTCAAAGGACTGGGGCCACAAAAATATTCAGAGGGCTGGAAAACCTTTCCTATGGATACAGGTTGAGAGCAGGAGTAATTCAGCCTGAAGAAGAGAAGGCTCTGGGGAGACTTCGGTGTGGCCTTCCAGTACTTTAAAGGGGTTCATAAAAGAGAGGAAGAGTGACTTTTTATATGAGCAGACAATAATAGCACAAGGGAGAATTTTTTAAAACTGAAAATGACAAGTTTAGATTAGATGTTAGGAAGAAATGCTGTGTTATGTACAGTGTTGAGGAAACTTCCCAGTCTGACCTTTCTCGAGCCCCTCTGGCAGTCACACTCCCAAGGCCAGAGACTTTCACTGCTGGGATTGGGGCCCCTTGGTAGCAGCAGCTGCAGTGACCCGAGGGAGCCCCCCTGGCCCCTGCACACCCCTCTCACAGCTACACACCCCAGGGCTCCTCACACCTTCCACCCCAGGCTTCCCACCACAGTCTCAGATGTCTCATTCCATAAAGACATTTATTCACAGTGCAGTGACACAGAAACAGCTCCAGCTGGTGCTTCTGAGGAGGGAGCCCCACGAAGGAATCCTTGGGCTTTTACACCCTCGTGTTCCAAGCAGGCACAAGTCCCACTCTTCCTCCAAGCCCTTGGCTCCAGCTGTGTCTCCTGGTGTCCATTCATCTGGCTGGGCTACTGGTCCTTGTGGCCTTTGTTCTGCTGTCTTGGGCTCCCACCCAAAGCCCAATCTCCTCAATCTGCAGCGTGCAAACTGAGATACCTGCACCTGGTGTATTCCTCAACACTCCCAGCGTGGTGAGGAATTCCTGGCAGTGTTCAGGACCAAGCTGACTGGAGCCCTGAGTAATCTGGTCTAGTGAGTGGCATCCCAGTCCATGGCAGTCATAGTGGAACTAGATGACCTTTACGGTCTCTTTCAACCCAAACCATTCTGATTCTATGACTAAAGCCAGAGGAGAGCTTCATCCTGTATTCTTCTGTCTATCAAACATAGTCTATCATTGTTTCTGCAAAAAGGTCCCATGTAAGTGAAATATTGTTTTTAAAATCCCTTTATTTCTCAGCCAGTTGGATCAAATCTATTCAGGAGATCACACCAAATAAATTATTCCTGAGGCACAAGAAAGGGTGGCACCAGTTCACACCACGTTCCACTGGATGCTCAGCTCTAATAATGATATCAGATAGAATAGGAAATCTCTTTCTGCAATAATAGGACTATGACGAATTTGTGGTGATATATATGGACATGATTATAGCTGCAATGATGATTGGCCAATATCCTACTATGAAAATTTATTATTTTTCTATAATTTAAATACTACTTTAGTAAGTATAAAAATCTGATAGTAGTATTGTCATCTGTCTTGTGTGATGTCTCAATGATTCCATAAAAGATTTTGTGTATGCTTATTCAGTTAATTGGCTTCATGTCTGTATTGGACATGTGATGTTCTCTTGTAAACATGATAATAAATTACAAGGCTTCACTACTAATAAAAGACTATTAATTGAAATGCCACTTCTTCAAGCTATTTTATTTACATGAGGAGAAGATATAAAATAGATTGTTAGCTTCTGACAGAAAAGTAAAATTCTTAAACACATGAACAGCTCTAAGGAGTTCTACTAAAGGGTCTAAAGATTCCAGGGCCCTTGGTAGACAAACAGTGCCATTTTATCAAAAGGCTGCAAATTGTTTAGGTAAAATTTTATAAGTGAGAAAGGTGAAAATTTGCTTATTTGAAATTTACATAACTTACTTGAATTTCCATTAAAATATGTAGAAGCTCATTCTGGAGGAATTGTCAATAAGAATGCTGACAATATAAATATTATATAAGGTAAAAAAAATATAAAATTTGTTTTCTTGTCTTGTGTCGTGGTTCATCTTACCCTGAATGCTGCAGAACAGAAAATGTCACAGCTATACCTACAGTTCCAATATTAGATTATGAAGATGCCATTTATTAGTAAGAAATGAAATCACAGCTGCAAGGAAGTGAAAGTTCCCAGGGACAGATCACACTGGTTTATACTGCCATGTCATTCTTGAATTCAGCAGTGTGATGTGTATGATAGTTTTGTAAGATTAAACACTGAAAAATAAACAGAAATTGCATTAGCATCAAGATCTATTTAGATCCATGAAAAGAAATTTACTCATTACATTATTTGGGAATGTAGCTAGTTGACAAAAGAAATAGTTGTTCTCAGGGATCACAGAATGCACACTCATTTGTCAAACAGAAGGTTGGAAACCAAGCTCAAAATGTTTTTTTTGTTTCTCTTGAGCATCAACAGACTTCAATGTAGGAATATAAGATGGATGTGTTATGAAAACCGATATAAATTTATATTCATTCTACAAGTTAAACTTATCATGGCCAGAAAGTTAATAATAAGGGTTTTGAATACACTTCCCAACAATTTAAGTGAACATGGCCTCTTACAAAAGAATGGTGAATTGATTAATGTTAGGAGTAAGTACACTTGGCAGTGGTATAGGCCAAGAGGAAGGTACAATACATTGGGGGAAAAAATGCTGCTGGAGTGTTTGCCAGAATGAACATGAAGAGAATCAGGTGCAGTTCCAGTAGAGCTATTGAATTCACAACAGCACAAAGTATGAGACAATGCAAGGTGTGAGATAACTTTTCCTAGGACACTTTCAGCTGGAGGGATGGCAACATTTTTAGCATACAGATAGAGGTGCTGCTCTTGACAAGTGAAGCTGACATTGCTGCCGCAAGGAGCATCAGTTGTCTGCTGACTTTGAAAAGAAATCTCCACCCCCTGGCAGGCACACAGGTACCTTCCTCCCATCTTACTGTCCCACACTCCTTCAGCAGCAGGGAAAACATCTCCTGTTTTGTTTTTTTTTTCTGTCACTTTTGCGGCTTGCTTTCTTGTTTGCCTCCCATTTCAGTTAAACTCTCAGCTCCTCTTAGGCATCCATGAGGAAGAGCTTTTGCCACAGGCTCCTTCCAGGCTCTGCCACTGTGCCTCCCCACCCTCCTGATATTTCTGCCAGCCATACATGCTTAATTGTCCTTAAAACAGACATCATTTACTGCTTTCAAATGGGCATACAGGCAACATTTTTGACAGCAGCAGCTTTAACACAAGTCTGGGTAGTGTCCAGAGAGCACCTGCAATTAAAAAAAAAAACCAAAAACACAGCCCTTTAAAAATAAGAAACCCTGCATCATGTGCTGCTGAAGAACCCCCCATGCTTGGTAGGGTCAGTATATTTCTGACCTATAAAGAACCACAATGCTTTGTTTGCTTCATGCAGTGCTCTTAATATTGAGCCTTAACTGTTTCAAAATGACACTCAAACTTCATCAAAACCATTTCTTGGGGATTTTTGACTCATCATCTCTGATAGCCAAGCTCTAAGGGGCACAGACTTCTCTGCTGCTCTAGAGCAGGGAGCAGTGTTCTTTTGACACTTGAGTAGAAGGCCTGGAGAAGATAAAGAGGGTATTTTGTTAAAGAGATTTTAAAAATTATAAGGCTTGTAAAAACATACAGAAATCTTGGCTAATTTACAGTATGAATAGTCCTAGGGTTCCTGTTTACCCCAAACATAGTCAATTCCAATATGAGGATGCAAAGGCTAGCACCTAGGAAAACAGTAATAGGAGACCAAGAGACGTTATGTAAATGCATTCCATGGTGCTAGAGATGCCACAAGGTGCTGAAGGATCTCCTGTGAGCTCTTTCCCCTTAGCAAGGTTGCACATATTTTTTTCTAGGAGCTGAAACAGAAGTGTTAGCAAAGACGTAGGAATCAGATGGAGAGATAGGGAGTGAGGAGCAGCACCAGGCAGAGATGGTGGGAGGAGATGCAAGTGAGGCAGAGCCAGGATGGCACAGAAGCATCAGCAGAGGCAACTCACTGCTCAGAGAGCCAAGTGAGCTACAGGCAGCAGCTGCAACAGTGACACAGCCAGCAGGAACAACATGAACAACAGGTTGGATCAACTTAAATCAAATCTTGATCCCCAATGACAGTTAAAAATGTTAATAACTGAGTGAAAGCTACTTCAGTGGAGGAAAAACATCAGTCTTACAGTAAGTAGTACAAGGGGAAACTCTCAGGTTTTATACTTCACAAACTGTTTATATAGATTTTTTTTTTGAGTTTTCCTTTGGAGTTCCTATTTTGTTGGAGTTTCATTCCTTAAATAAAGCTATTATTTGCAACCAATTTCAATTATGTTCATAAGTGGAATATATTAATCATCTGAGCACTGGAATGCTCACTGTGCTTTTCTCAGGTTTCTTGAGACAGAACTGGTTTGGTGTTTTTTTTTTTAATAACCTTTTAAAATTTTTTTAGCCATT
>VZUA01026138.1:20481-32497 GCA_013401035.1 Horornis vulcanius | reverse complement strand
CTGGCACCAAATTTATTGGAGATTTTTCGCTCTCAAAGAGGAGAATAGTCCATCTAAAAAAGTCTGAGACAGTTTTGTTCCTGCAGATTTTAACTGAGTGGGAATTATCACAATGCAGACAAAGACAAGGAATGAGCATTAGGTGAACTCGCAAGGGGATAATATCCTTCCTTTAGGGATTTGAGACTTCAAAACATATCTTTATTCTGAACTATCATCAATCCAGACCCAGAATTCAAATTGCTTTGTGCATTTATTTTTAAAAAAAATTAACAAGTACTTAAAGTTATCCTTAGTCTAAAGCTTTTGTCAGAAGATCTGTTTATCTCATAGAAAAACACCAATACAGAGACTGGGGACTGTAGCAGAAATGTGCAAAGAAATTGAACACATCTCCTTCAGTAGATTTTAAACTCGGACACATCTCTTCATCCACTCTCACACTGAAACCCAGATTGTCCAGCTTGCACTGGGACTCAGAAACACCAAATGCTGGTCAGATCAGGAGCTGTTAATCAGTGTTTTAGCACTGTCAACCACACAGGATTAGAACTCGGCTGACAGATGTGCTCTAAACCGAGGAAGGACTGAGCCCTGCATACCATCAGGCACCGAGCTGGTTCCAAAGTAAGACAAAACATCTTCCGCATCCAAAGCACCGAGGAATTTCTGCAAGAAGAAGAAGAGCTTTACATTTTTTTCACGAAAAACAAATGGACACGAAACTATCCCTTCACCGGACCTAACCTGGAAGGAGCGCCAGCAAACAGCTCAGCAAGCGCCGGTGCCAAGTCCCTGTGGCTTGACTCCGCTCTAAGCACGGGCTGCACAAGAGGAAACAGCTTTATCTTCGTGCTTAGCGAGCTCGGACGGAGTTTGGCTTACAACCGTGTCGTCTCTTCTCCTTTTTCTTTTTTTTTTAGGTTTTTTTTTTTAGGTTTTCTCAGAACCAGCGGAGCGTTCCTGGAAGGGCCGCTCTGGAGGTCAGACTCACCTCAGGGAGCCAGCACAGCCCCAGCGGCAGCACGGCGAGCGCCCGCAGCGCCAAGCTGACCCTCATGCCGGAGCAGCCGCGCTCCCCGCGCCCAGCAGAAAGAGTTTTCGGCCCAAAGCATCACGTGGAGCGGAAGGGAAGAGCAGAACCGGCCTTTGGGCAAACAGGCTCTGAGCAAACACGATCGCAGCGGGGGCGCGGGGGGCCCCGGCCGCACCGGCAGCTGGAGAGCGGCCGCCCTTGCGCAATGTCCGCGGCTTCTCCAGAGCGTGCGCCAGCCCCGGCGGGCCAAGGGGCGGCTCGGGGGCCGTGTGGCCCTGGGGACACAACCGTGTGTGAGGGGTCACCCCGCGACCCCCCAGCCCCGGAACCCTGGAACCGCCCCTTCCCTCCCCGGAACCCAAGCGCGGGCCGGCGTTCCCCGCCGGGGCAGTGCGGCGCTTTGCCGGTCCCCCTGCGGCAGCGCCGGCCCGGTTGGGACTCGCTGGTCCCGGTCCCGATCCCGGCCCCGGTCCCGCTCCCACCCCGCTGACCCCCGCATGGCCAAGCAGAGCCCCGCGGAGCCCCAGGCGGCGGCGCCGAGCGGCGCGGCCGGCGGGAAGAGCAAGAAGAGGAGGAGGAAGAAGAGGAAGGCCCTCGGGGAAGCGGCGGCCGCGTCCAAAGGCCCCGGCATGGCTGCTGTGCTTCCCCCCCGCAACCCCCAGGAGTTCTCCTCCAACTGGAAGGCGCTGCAGGAGGTGAGGAGGACCGGGGGATGCGGTGGGGGCAGCGGGAGGCAGCCCCGGGAGCTGGGACGGGGCAGCAGCGGGGCCGTGCTGGCGGTGCCTGGATGCCGCCCCACCGTGCAGTCAGCTCGGAGCGGGGGCAGGGACACGTTCCACTGGCCCAGGGTGCTCCGAGCCCCGTCCAGCCCGGCCGTGGACACTTCCAGGGATCCAGGGACAGCCACAGCTTCTCTGGGCATCCCATGCCAGGGCCTCAGCGCTCTCACAAGGAAGAATTTCTTCCCAATATCCCATCCATCCCTGCCCTCTGGTAGTTTGAAGTCATTCCCTTTGTCCTGTCCTTTCAGCCTCTTGTGAATTGTCCCTCTTCCTCTTTCTCGAAGGCTCTTTTTAGGTACTGGAAAGACACAGGCCACTCTAAAGCTTTCTCTTTTCCAGGCTCTTTATCTTTTTAGCTTTTTTTTTTAATGTCATTTCAGCTGCTGAAACAAAAGGCAAATAACTCCAACAAGCCCATCTCTACGAGTCAAACAGACACCAAAAAGAAGCAGCCTCTCAAAGCAGCCAAAAGCCCAGAAGTCCCAGCAGTCAATGGGAATGGGAATGTGGTAAAGGTCAAATCCACAAATAAAATGGACAATGGCTCTGCTAAAGCCAGTCCTCCTTTGGCCAAGCCAGAATCCAAGGGGGTTACAGCAAATAAGAACTTAAATGGCACCAAAAGCAATGGGAAAGGCTGCAAAGAAAAAAAGAAAAATGGCATTGTTGTGAAGGAGAAGGATGAGCTGAAACATAAGAGGAGGAAAGCTGAGGAACACGTGGAACAGCAGCCCAAAGAGTGAGTATTTCAGACAGCAGCCCTGGATGTGAACATTTATTTTGGGAAGAGCACAGAGAGGTGCATTCAAAACAGCTGCACTTTTCCAGACTAAATTTTGAAAGAAACAAAACACATTTTGCCCCTACTCCTCAGACACAGCAAGAAACCTGCAGAGGTGCCAGTCATAGATTTAATTTTCACAGGGTTTATCTCCTGGATTGAAAAGTAAACACACTTTTAGTACAACAGACACCAG
Organism: Horornis vulcanius; assembly: GCA_013401035.1. Classification (NCBI taxonomy): domain Eukaryota; kingdom Metazoa; phylum Chordata; class Aves; order Passeriformes; family Scotocercidae; genus Horornis; species Horornis vulcanius. The sequence continues at coordinate 29,702 of VZUA01026138.1, read as the reverse complement.
ATTGCTTTGAGGCTGTTAACTGCAATTAAATCTGTTCTTGCCAGGGCTGACATCTGGTTTGATGACGTTGATCCAAAAGATATTGAAGCAGCAATAGGACCTGAAGCAGCAAAAATTGCCAGAAGGAACCTGGGACTTGAAACAGAACAATCCCAGTCTGTGGAGCAGGTGCTGGTTAAGGAAAAGGCTTTTGATGGGTGAGTGACATTGCAGGGGGAAGGATGGCACCAGAGCTATCAGGCTGATCAGAACTGAGCTGCACAGTGAGCTGACATCTCCCTGCATCTGCTGCCAGGCACGTGGATTATTGGGAAATATATTTACATTTCCATTTGGTACATGATTCAAAAAACGTTTTGGTGCCCTTCACCTCTTGGTTGATGCTGTCTGGCATCCTTAAAGACAAAAAGGAGCAGACTTAGTGTGGGATACGTAGTGTGGCCTCGTTTGGATTAAGCAGGAGCTGCATTTGGGAACATTCCCAATGTCCTGTGCTCTTCACACGCTGACCTACTTTCTTTTTCCTTTTTATGAACAGCAGAGCGATAGCATTGCATCCTGTTACACTTGGCATTTTTCTATATTTTTATTGCTATTTTCACATCAACAGAGGTGTGCAGAGGTGTCCCCAAGGTGTCCCTTTGCCTTTCAGGCTGACCCGAGCCGTGGCCATGGACTGTGAGATGGTGGGGGTGGGCCCCAAGGGCGAGGACAGCATCCTGGCACGCGTGTCCATCGTCAACCAGTTTGGGAAGTGCGTTTATGACAAGTATGTCAAGCCCACGGAGAAGGTGACAGACTACAGGACAGCTGTCAGTGGCATACGGCCTCAGAATATAAGCACAGGTAGGAGGGGTTTCCCCAAGAAGGATTTTTAGAGGGAGAATTCAATGGGTTGTCACAGAAGCCTCATTGGTTGAGCTTGGAACAGTTTGAGATGGAATTTGGGAAAACAAAATGCTTTAAGTTAAACTTAATGCTAAGAAAAATTGTGGGAAGAAGTGCTTTTATACAGTGATCACTCTTGAAGGAATTAACTGGTGGAATATGGTATTAAAAAGAAATTTCCTTTTCATGCTGTGCTCTTTATGGAATTCTCTGTGTTCTAGCAAGCAGGGATTCAGTGCACTGTACAACAACTACAGTCCCAAGGGTAGTTACTTCCTAGAAAAGATGCAGTGTTTGCTCATGGAAGGTGTCTCCTTGTGTGCCATTTTTAGGTGAAGACTTCAAAACAGTTCAGAAGGAGGTGGCTGAGATCCTGAAGGGAAGGATTTTAGTTGGCCACGCCTTACAGAATGATCTAAAGGTACACTGAAAATTAAGTTTCTAATGTATCATTGTGGATCAGGGGAACACACCTGAACCCCTGGAAGCTGGTCCTGAATGCAGCCCGTGGCTGTATGAGCTGGGTCTGGTCCTCTCATGGGTTTAAAGTGTCGCAACAGGCAGCTGCACATTCAGCTCTGTCAAGTTTCATGCAATAAGACATTTTAGACTGAAAATGTGATTTCTTCTAGGTCCTACTTCTTGATCATCCTCAGAAGATGATGAGGGACACACAGAGATACAAACCTTTCAAACAGAGAGTCAAGGTAAGAGGCTGCTGGGAAGGTGCTCAGTTAGCAGACCCCAGAGCTGCTGTGCTTGCTTTTACCTGACCCTGTTCCTTATTTCCTACCTATACACACACAAATCTCATAATTCATTAATTATTCCTGATAATCCTCCAGCAGAGGACTAAGATGTGCTATTCTTTGAGGAACACAATACTTCTGTAGGTACACCCATCTCTTATTTCAAGTCCTTTGACACAGCATGGTTTATGATCTTTTCTGTCTCTAGAGTTTCAGGCCATCCCTGAAGCTGCTCTGTGAGAGGCTGCTCAACGTTCAGGTGCAGACAGCAGAGCACTGCTCGGTAGGTACCCCCTCAGAACATCCAGCTCTGGGTTCTGGATTCAGTCCAGACTCTGTGCCTTCATCCCAGTGAAACCCAGCAAGCTCTGCTTGGACAGCAGCAGCAGTGAGATTGTCATCTAAGCTTGCTCACTGTTTCCTCATTTCATAAACAACTTTTGCACAGTTCAACTCGTAACTCTGAATTCTTGTTATTTTAAACTTCCCAGGGGAAAAGGTAATGATCAAGATCTGTTTACCCTAAAAGCAGCATTCTGCACTGTGGCAGGATGGATAAACAGTGGGAGAGGCTACAGCTGAACCTCAGCAGATCCTTTAGTTTAGTGGGCAGGAGGATGGAAAAGAGGAATGAACTGGGGAAGCAAAACTGGGAGGGGAGCTCGTAGATCCTGTATCAAGAGAATTTTATTATTATGACTTTTCAAGTAACAATCAGAAATGCAGAGCCTTGTGCTGGGCCCTGGACTCTACACCATTTATCCCTTTCAGTAGGCACAGAGCCTAAATGTAAAAAGAGATCATGAAATGATAATTGGAAGGATGGATTAAAATGATGGAAGATTTAGCTGCTTACTGTCTCACATCCCTGTCTGGTGTGTTCTCTTTCAGATCCAGGATGCACAAGCTGCTATGAGACTTTATACCTTGGAAAAAAAGAAATGGGAAGCTGCTATTAAGAACAAAGCTCACAATAAAAATTGTAAAACTTAAAAACACAGGGTACACTCCTTCATCTGCAGCAGCTGCTGGTTTGATGTCACATTCCAAATTTAGAGATAAGTCAGAACTGACAGCAGCTACTTCATAAAATCAATCCAAAGACAAAGGTCCAATAACCTGGAAGTACAGGAATGCTGCTGCCCAAGAAAGCTGCTGGTTTCCCTGTGGATGGTCCCTGTGCCTGCTGCCTGTGTTCAAACAGACTTTGTAACAAATGCCTGCAGCTGGAAGAACTTCATCAGTTAAGTTTCTTCAATGGAAATAGACACTGAATAAGTTAAAAAAATTAAATTATGATAGAGGAAGGAAGAAACTGCCATTGCTTTGTCAAAACTCCAAGGATTAAAATCTTTATTTCGAGTATGTTGAGGTCCTCAAAGTGAGGTCTACTACAAGGTGAATTCTTAATTACTGCTGTTAGTTACACAGTTGTCGTACCTAAAGCAGCAATAAATACCTGTTTATATATTATTAATAGCCCAAAATTCTTTTTTTCTGGTGGAAGAATCTTCTGATGGAGGATCCAGGCTTTTGTATCCAGCAGTGGCCAGGTCTTGTTCTTAGACAAAGCGTTTTTCCTTCCTCAGTTTCAAAAGTGTTGCACCCACCAGGGTCTGAATCTCCTGGAGGGAAATGTGAGAAGTGTCAAACAGAAGGTTACCTTGTTGCTCCACTTATTTTTGTATTCATGTATTAATAAAAACAATGTGTCTAACACAGGACTTTGAAGTGGCTGCTGTTGTTACAACAGGAGAGGGAGCTTTCTCCCCTTCTGTGATTATTTTTTCCTGGGCTGCCTTGTGGCTCCAGTGTTCATGGAAGGGGCGAAGGCAATGCCTGCAGGAGAACCTGGAGACCAGTTTGGAACTGTATTTGAAAACAATTCTGTAAATATGTAACTAAAATCAGCAAAACTAAGACTAACCAGTTTTACTGGCTTGATGAACAAGCCTAATTATTCATTTCTTGCCAGCAAGCCATTGCAAAAGAAATATCAGTGTAAGACATTAAATAGCTCTGATAACTCTGCTGTGTTTTTTCCTTTTTTTCAGTGTGACTACTTGGTGAAATTTAATGTAAGTTAAAACTTCCCACAAACCGTCAGGAAGTTTTTGTTGGTTTTTTGTTTATTTGTTAACCATGCCACTTCCAAACCAAAAATAAATTGGATGCAATGTACTTATGGCTTTATTCCTGCAAACTTTAGCCTGGTTTAGCATGAGGACTGTAGTAAATTAATGTAATGTTGCAAGAGACCAGAACATAAGTTTTTTAAATTTCAGCATCAACAAGAAGGAAAACAACTTTCAACCACTTATTCCCAGCAGTTAGAACTATCCTTACAAACTCACTCTTCACTCCACATGCAGCTAATTCTCTAAATTTCTGCACCATGATCAAATCCCTCACCAGAAATAATATACTGATATACTTTATTATCACAGAGACTTCTCCATACCGTGCTAAATGGAAACTGGAGTTTTATTTCACACAGCAGCTTTTCCATTTTCTGGGACCTCATATCCAGCATAACCTCATCTGCAGTGGAAATGAAAAGAAAATTTATGGTTATACCACAAGTGCCAGTGGAGCAGGAGCTAAAGGAGCATAGGGAGAGGACAGAGGAGGAGGCAAGATAAGATGAAGTTAAAATGTTTTACCAGCAGAGTGGTATTTGTTAGGAACAAGTGGAGTGAATTCTCAGGAGGATGAATTGGAGCTTTCTCAGACACAAAGTCAGTGTTCCTGAGAGCAGCTAACGTGTCCCTGAGAGCTGCTGTTGTGGTTTTACTGATTTTGGGGGTGGGAGAGAGGAGGAGTGACAGCAGCAGCCATCTCACCATACTGAACCATCTCGTTCATCAGCAGGCACAGAGCTTCTGCCACCCCTGGCTCGTCGAGGTGAAGGCGAAATTCATCTTTGATCAGCTCTACTCCACTGCCTTTTGAGTCCAGCAGGATGGCCAAAGCTGCAGTTTCTGCAGGGAATGCAAACACTGCTGGGCTCATTGTAGCTGCAGACTGCAGGATCTGCTTCCCATCCCCTCACCAGCTGGCATGTGTCACGTTTTCAGGAAGTTGTGCCCATTCTTTTCAGTCTTCCTAAAAACTATTCTGAAGCATATTTGGGAACAAGTAGAAGACCAGATATGCAGCTGACACTGTCATGCAGGGCAGAAGTGATTTTAATGATTGCTCTTAAGTTGATGGAGCTGATTGGTAATTAATAAAAGCAGAACTGCTGAATGTTACCTGAGAGCCTCACAAGGCTGGCTAGTGCCAGGCAGCCATTCTTCACCAGCACTGCTCTTTCTGGGTTCATCCTGAGTGCATCCAGCAAAAGTGCTGCTGTGGGCTCATAGTCACTGTCAGTTAAGCAACCTTTAAAGAAAATAAACAAACAAAATAAACAAAACACACAGAAAAGCCCAAAATATCCTCCATGCCAAAAGAATAAAAGAGTCCTGAATATTCAATTTATTCTGCTGGTGGGGAATAGAAATGAGATTGCTGATGATGTTTTGCTCAACTTTTCCCAATAGAACAGTGGCACAAGGGCAGGCAGTAGGTAAATGTGACAATGTTCTTGCATGAGGAGGAAATAAGGCAGAGTAGTACTGCAAGGATGGATTCCTTAGTGCAAATGATAAAATGAAAGAGATTATTTCTTTTTTAACATGAAATACTGTTCCAAATCAACCAAGCAAATTAACTGCCCACCAATGGAGTCCCCATTAGCAGTACCTGGTGATTTAATTGCTGCAGCTCATCAAAAATGGCTTCATTAGAGAGTCACAGAGCGAGTGCGGGGAAGAGAGGCCAAGGGAGCTGCAAGTTCCTAACTCTGCTGCCACCTGCAGAGCCTGCTCCAGCCAAGCAGCCTGGATTGCAGGATCACCACGGACACACAGACAGCCCAGCCCAGCCTTGCCATGCCCCAGGGACAGGGAGATTGGGAACACACACCTTGGAGTGCCAGTGCCCACAGAGCTGAGCAGGCTGACTCTGCAACCACTCCATTCTGGAGGTGTTCCTGAAGCACTGCAGAGGTGACAGGGAGAGCACTTTCCAGCACTGCTTGGTCTGCACTACTCTCTGAATTGCCTTAACAGAAAGGAAATGCAGCAGGCAGAGTTATTTAATGGAGTAATGATATCATTGTATGTCAAATTATATCAGTAAAACCTTAATGGGTGTTGGCATTGGAATAATGCAACATTGTTTTAGTCTGGAGGGCAGCAGAGGGAAGGAATCAAAAATATACAGAACCAAACCAAGTGCCACAGGACTAATAAATAATTCTGTTTATTGGAGAAAGCTGAACTTCTGCAGGAACTGGTGTTCTTTGTCATTTAAATTATGCATGGGGATCACAGCAAGGAACCTCCAGAAATAACCACAGTTTTGACAGAATCCGGGCTGCAGGATGGAGATTCAGCTGTCCTATAAATCCAACGGGTAATTTGCTGCACAGAGGGAATAAAACACACCAAGTGCAACTGAGCACAATCTGTGCTTCCAGCATGATCAGAACTCCACACACCTCTGCAGGAACACGTCACAGAAACAAATCAATAAATATAAAATCAGCTCACATCTTGGGCTGAACGGCTCCAATTTGACACCTTATCACATAAAGGGTTGCTAAAAAATCTCTGCATTAATTTTTATCTAATTGAACTCTGGATCACAAAATGATTGTAACAGTGCTGCGGAAACAACTCTCCAGAACCACAAAATCAGATTGGTTTGGGTTGGAAGGAATCTTAAAGATCATCTCATTCCAGCTCCCTGGAACAAGAATGGGAGAAAATCCAATCCCAGCGACAGGAATGTCTGAACTCAGTTAGGCTCAATACCTGCTGCCCTTCAGTCACATGAGTGCAGGCACAATGCTCGCTGTGTTCTACTCACCACTCACAGCCAAGCTCCAGAGAACGGCACAGCAAGAGAAGCAGATCTTGTCATTATGAAGGAAACGTCTTAGAATTGACAGAAGGTCTGGAATGATTCCAACTTTCCTTAGGTTCTTCGCAGCTACTTCTGAAAACCACAGAAACTCTATAGAATCTGATATTTTTGTCCCACTCACTGGCCTGGAAACAGGCAGCACTAACCGTGTTTAAACTGAGATAACAGACAGGCAATGTGAGCCCATCAGCTGGACAAAAGGAAGCAAGAGAACAGACCGAATTCTTTAACAAGATGCACTTAACACAGCTGATCCTCTCAAATGGATGCCTGGCCGTCCTTTTTCCTCACAGACTTGGAATTCACAGAGCAGGAAAGGAACTGAGAGGGTGTAAATCACAATTTTTCACCTGTTTCCAATTTAAGGATTCAAACTAAGCTTCAGAATTAGGAAAAACTGGATAAAAATAGTTTGGTCTTAGACACGACTCTTTGTAATATTTTTTGAAGATATCCTCCTTGCTGCTAAATCCTACTGTAACCATTTCTAAAAGCAGTCTTTGATGACTGTTGAACTGACACTGAAAACAACTAAAAATACTACAAATATTTAGCAATTACAACTTCAGAAGAAAAGAAAACAAAGTAGAGAAGTTAGGGAGAATAGTTTCAATTCATCATGGCACAGTCCCAAATAGAATTCAGGTTCTATGCCCTCATTTTCTCAAGCACTACTATTTACAGAGTTTGTACTTGTTTCCAAACCAAGAGGAAATACAGAATTGCATCTATTACAGTGGTCCTGTAAATCCCTCAAGCCTCAGCATTGTATCTTAATCTTTCAGAGGTCTTATCAATATCTGGTCAATCTTACCAATATTACCAGTATTCAATTAATAATTATAATTATATTTAATTAGTTGATATGTTTAAAATATTTAATATATTTAATTAACATAATTATAATTATATTATTGTATCAATCAAATTAATAATTAATCCATGCCTCTCAGTGCCACAAGTTCTGCATTGTAGCTTAGCTTTGTTTCAAAAAGTAAAAATAAATTAGTATTTCCCCAAAGAATGAGCAAGGTGACCCACCACTGGCTGAAACCATCATCAATAATGTGCAGAGCATTGAAAGGAATTCTTCATTTTCAGAATGTTTTCTCACTGTGTGTAACAGGCAGCTGGCCACACTCTCATCCAGGGCCATCATCACCCCCTGTTCCAGAGCTGTCACCACAAACATTGGAATAGAACAAAGATTTCAGTGGTTTTGAATGAAATCTGAACCCCCCTGCCCTGCAATCAGCATAGCAAAACATTCAATTAACAGCATTTCTTCACATCAAATAGGCAAAAATTACTTGAAACTTTCATTTGCTGAAATTCAATTCTTAGTATTTTTAAGCTCATAGCATCAGGTGGTTTGGGGGTAAATTGCCATGAAAGTGACAGCAGGGACCACACAAGAGACACAAAGCCACTTTTATGGTTTAAAATTTAAACACCAAAATAAGTCTTACTTATGCTCTCTAGCAACACTCTTCATGACATGAAAACAAACTTGGACAAGATCAGCACCTATATTTAAAATTAACTCTTAACACAGAATTCCTGTATGCCACTCCTGAAGGAAGGCCACAAGAATTCAGAAAGCTGCTTAACTTCCTTTAGTTCTTTAAATTCATCCCCTAAAATTGTTAATGGAGCAGATAATGGGTTCAGTGATCTTTCCAAGACCCAGCAGAAGGAGGAAGTGTCTTAAAATTGTACCTTGACTAAGAATTTCAAGCAATAAAGTGCAGCCTTCTACTTGTAAATCCAGAGAATCTATGTGAGTCTTCATGGCAAGAGTGATCACTTCTGTGCATGTCTGCAGATAAGGGAAGGCTGTGGGGGAAAGAAATTTTTTGAGAAAAGGTTCTTGAATCAAAGAGAACAAAACAGAGTGAATTGTTTTGGAACTGTGTGGGAAATGTCTCATATCAATTAAGGAAAAAGAATATTCTAAGAATAACCCTGAGTTTTAACATCATAAGCCAATGCCAGCATTAAAATGCTGTCAAAGGACAGAGCATTTTATAACTGATTTAACACAGTGCTTTGAATTATTAACCTTGGTCTGAGAGATTCTTTGGAAAAATGTGCAGTTTCTGGGAGAAAATACAGAGCTGTCACCCTCACAGCTTTACCAGACACACAGGAATTAGCCATGTGTAGCTTCCTTTTGCTCTGCCAGCCTTGCAGCCCCAGGAATTACCCCCAAGTCATCCCAAGACTGGTGGAAATTACCTTCCTCTAACGACAGNCATTTTTCTTATCCTGTAAAACCCCTCTGCTGGTTAACAAAAGCATGTACAGAACAAGTACTGACACAATCCCACCAGCTACTGGTCTGGAGAAATAGGAAGAGAGCAATTTCATTCTCATTTATGGACATTAAAAATGTTTTCCTCTTCCTATTATCTCAAAATGTAAGGAAGGAGCAGAATAAATAAATAAATAGATCTAATAGTGCCTTACCACTTTTATCTTTTACAAAGCTGGCAAGGTGCTGAATGCCTTCAGCCTGGACTTCTTCAATATCCCAGGAAGCCTGCATGAATTCTGAGAAACCAAGGAAGTTCTTCCAACTACTCCACACAAACACTTACACAAAGCACT
>VZUA01026138.1:0-19520 GCA_013401035.1 Horornis vulcanius | reverse complement strand
CAGATCCTTTGTGGCACAACTTAGCAAAGATGTTACAAGGCAAACAAAATAAGTGGAGCTCCCAAATTTTCAGAGGAATGACTTCTGACCCTGTTTAACTTTAACTTTAAGCAGTAGGAATGGCTGAGAATGTTAGGAATTTAGAGAAGAAGCTGCATAGTTATCCTTGCTCCAAAGAGCATCCCATTTTATTTCAGTAAGAATGTCCAAGAATTTATTTCCCTGCAGAATACATCCTGACTGGAAGAGTCTATTTCCTATGAAAATCACCTTTACATAAATCTTATTCTCCTTTTTACCTAGAACACTTTCAACTCCTCCCTGAAAGACCAGATCTGTTACTGTGGGAGACAGAGACTTCTTCAGTTTTACTGAGGTGTCACCAGCAAAGATCAGGCATTTCCTAATAAATGGAACAGTGACCAGATCCCTGGAATTTCAAGAGACAAAAGCAGCACCAGTGAGTTACAACTGGTGGGTAAGTTAGAAAAGAAAAAAAAACTACAGGTACAGTTTCATTTTGATATAGAAAACCTAATGTTACTTCTGACTAGATTATTTTTGACAGAACTTAAACAATTTACTTCAAAGCAGCTCAAGAAAGAGCTCATATTGCACAAGTCATGCTTAGGTGTCAAGTTTAGGCTCATAAAATTATGTATAACAAGAATTCATATTAAAACTGCAAAAAGAGACACCTGTACATCTCAGTGTCCACTCTGAATGAACATCAAGTCTTTAATAACTCAATTTATTGAGGCAGGAGGATAAGCAATGTTAACTCAACCCTTTCCAAAGGCAGTTAACATTCCCAATTTGTGGAGGTAGGAAGGGTTTAGGACCAAACAAATCAAGGGAAGGCAGCCAGAACTCACCTTGCTGTGGGTCTCTCGCTGGGCTCAAGCTGTAGCATCATCAATAAAATTGGAAAGAAAGGCAAATAGCTGCTTTCTCCATCCTGCATCAGGGTCAGGACTCCCTCAAGGCAGCTGCTGCCCCCTCTGATATCCTGCAGTAGGGAATTTCTCTCTCCTTCCTGAGAAGAGCACAGTGTCAGAGAGCTCTCACACACTCAGAGACATCCTGAGGAGCCCAGGACCTTTTAAATCCCTAACAAATCACTCTTACACACGTTCAGAACAAAGCAGCTCATCATATCAAGGAGGACACAGCCCAGAGACCAGATGTCAGATTTCTCAGTGAAAGAAAATCCAAATGTTTCTGGAGCCATCCAAGACTTGCTTTCTGTAGAAACAGGAATCCTATGGTGACATTGTGCTTCCAAAAGCTACAAAACACACTGTAACTAATGAACAATTTTCCAAGATGTTCCTGAGAACAAAGCTGAAAAAGGATTCCAACTGTATTGATTGCAGAAACTCACACACATATCTGCATTTTCCATTTGTGAACACAATTAATGCTGCAGACACCTGCCAGTGAAAATCCTGCTTAGAAGACAAATAGTTCAATGCAGAGAAAGGAGAGGGAAGAGAACTTTCCCCTCTTTCCTAATTTTTCTCTGAGGTCTAAAAATATCCACCACAACTAAAATAATTTAAAAGTACAGTAGGAAAGAAACAAATATCTACCTTCTTCCACTCTTATTTTCCATTTCAGCTCATCTTTCATAAGTGTTTCAGTACTGAAGTCACTCAGCATGAAGGATGCTTCACCAGTCACAAGGATGTTTGATGGTTTGAGATTTCTGCAACACAAATATTTTCTGTCAGCCTGTGAAATTAGAGTCTAATGACATATAATTACAAATTCCCTGCATCTTTAGCCTTCAGAAGGGTTGGGTTGGTTTTTGTAGTGAGGTTCTTTTTGGCAGGGGAAATTGGTTTGTACATTGTTTGTGTTTTGTTGGTCTGTTGTTTTTTTTTTAATATACAAGTGATAATCAACCCAAATACAATTATTTTCCTCTTTAAATGCTTAAAAATTTGTGCTTGGCACACAAATTGATCTCAGTATGAAATGCAAGGGTTGTCTCTTATTCAGATACACAAACTTTGTCCATCACAGCCACCAAAACATGAGCATTTACAGAGATGGACCATTTTTTAAATATTAAAAAAAACCACCCCAAGAGATAATACCTCAGTCAAATGAATATTCCAGACCAAACTCAGGAAATAGGTAACTCTGGAAGTCAAAAATACCTAACTAAAGTCTGGAATTTCTACCCCCTACTTCTCCTTTTGGCAGAGTAAAATTCCCTGCATCTGAGCACTGTGATGAACCAAATCTGCAAAGAACAAGGGCCTGTCAGACAAAGAGAATGAGATTCCTGCTCACCTGTGCCAAATATTTTGTTTGTGAATGTAAAACAAAGCATCCACCATCTGTCCCAGGAACTTCTCCACCACCTGTGGAGGGAAAAAGACATGAAAGTGTAACACAGAGTAACTTTCAAATATGTTTCAGAAGTGAGTTTCCAAAACCACCCTCCTGTGCTTTGAAGGCTTTAGGGAGGATTTTTAGAAAGAAGGAATACCATAAAAGCAACAAGTCTCTCAGTTCAAACAGGTGCTTCTTCTGTACTTTTTACCATGTCTCTTATCTTTTCTGACTTCTGCCTCTTTTCCTTGATTAGAGCTGAAAGATCTCCTTGGCCTGAGTGCTGCATCACCAGGCAGAGGAACAGAGATGAGACCTGCAATAAAACATTGCAGCAAAATTGCTGAACTGTTTGCAGTTAAGAAAGACAAAACATGTGGGTGTGATGTTCACAAAGGGGTTCTGAGATGATTATTCTCTCACAGAAGAAACAATATTTGATTCCTTTCATTAAAAATACAGCATGCTCATTGTTTTAGCAAATAAAACAAACCACCACTATCAAGCATCTTATCTGAAGCTGTATAGGATTATTCAAATCAATTATAAATCCATAAAATCATCAAAGATTCTGTCCAAGCACTGAAGAAAATCAGCAAATAAGTAAGTCAGGGGTTTGAGCTTCTTATGGCTCCCTATAGAAGGGTTTTCATGCAGGCATGAAAATCAGAATTGCACACTAATTCCCATCAGAACCTAGGAGTCTGCCATGTGATAGACTCCAATCCATACATATTCACAGCTTTTTAGTGTGTGTATTTAGGAGCCAAAAATAAAATCAGGCTTGTTTCAAATCAAAAAAACCTTTTTCAGCATCTCACCCCAATGACCCCAAGCTTAAATCTGTGAATATGCTCATGTGCCTAGAGAATAAACCACACATAACCAACCCTGTTCCATGCTCACCTCGTTATTCCAAGTCACAAACAATTCCTTGTAAGTACAGATGTTAGAATGGCGGAGTTTTAGCAAATCCATTGCCTGCATAGAACAAAAAAGATAAAATAGAGGCAGCTTTTTATAGTTACACAGGCCTTCCCTTTAACAGGGCCTTAAATAACACCCAAAGCCAGTGCCTCACTTGTTCATGTCACATTTCTGATCAAACTCTTCCAAAGTGCCTGCTCTGTTAAATATTTGCATACACAAATGTGGAAAGAAGGAAAATATTTCACCCAAATTCTTCTCAGTGCTGCAACAGCCTTGTGAGATTCAAAGATATAAACTGATCCACAGGGAGATGATGTGTGAACCACCCCCTTCTTCAGTTCCTAACATCCAAACCTGAAAACATTTCTTAGAATGTAAGTCAGGATGATCTTTCAAGTGCAGCCATTATTTCCTGTAACCTCCATGCAAGCTTTAACCTCAGCAAATCTAATGGCACGAGAGATTTTTATCTCCTTGAAGGTGGTTTCCGTGCAGGGCTCTTACAAATCCTAATCACTTCAGCAAATTTGCTGATTATGAGGAAGAGAAAAAGAATTCAGGTTACTCTCCTGTTTGTGGCTGTGCAGGCACAGCAGAAAAACTAAAAAGAGCCACACTCCCAGATGGCACAACAGCATTTATTTTAATAGATGTATTTCAATCTTTATTTCGACAGAAAAATTGGATCAAGTTTTACTGATAATGCCATATTTGGTACAGAAAGAGGTTACCTCTCTGACCAGGATAAAACATCTGCACAGATATTTATTCTCCTTTTCCAACTCCAGATGCTGTGCATACTGGGCACTGGGAGAGTCATCCATCATGTGCTATTCCACATAGTTTATTGAAACCATTTTTGGTATTTGAAGGGTATTTCTGATGCTTCTAACTCAAGGCATTGCAACAAGTTTGCACCCAAAAAAAAAAGAGTACAATAGAGGGAGAAAATCATTCATATAAAAAAGTTCAACTCTGAGAAATGAGCATATCATGAAATATACTATCTAGACACTGAGTTATTAATAATAAACTACAAACAGACCAAGGTCCTCCTTCAGCTTAAAGGCCAAAAGGATGAGTTTAGTTCTTTGGTATCACAAAACAAGTAAAAATTCTGAAAAAGGATTATCCTCTGAGAAGAGCTGTCCATTTGAATTTACCTATCCAAAAATAAGAACAATTAATACAAAAGCCTGGCCTGAGCCCAAGCAGAGGGCAGAGAGCACACCCCCCAAATAGTCCTACCTGATTATTTACTTATTATTTACTCAGCTAATCCTTGTAGATAAAAGACTTGGTTCTATCAAGACTTTGGTCTTTGTAAGTAAAACAGTAAAGAAAAGACTGCACCAATACCTCCTTCAAGGCCACATTTGCTTGGTGTTGGTCAATGCATTCAACCTGCACCAAACAAAAGACAGGGATGAGACTAAAACAGAAACTGGGGAACTTTGAGCCAGAACACTCTTATCGAGGTGACTGGACTGCAAGTGACATAAAGTTTCAATGCTGGGTCAAATCTCTATTGTTTGGGGCAGTTTTGGTGTCAGGAGATGGGTAAAACAGAGCTGAAAATACATGTGTGACATGACAGACAGTGCTTCTGCACTGTCAGGGCAGCAGTGAGCTGAGAACACCAAGGGGACCTAGGTAGGCTGCTGCCTTCTCCCCTCTTTGAGCCTCAACATTCCAGTAAACTGATCTGAATCTCCCATTTTCCCAAAAAGCAGCACAGTAATGAGCAAGCCACTCTTACGCAGCAGCTGAGCTCCCAGCATGGGTCACTTGCTACTATCATGAGATAACAAACATGCCAAACTCTTATTTTCATAACAACCACCTGCTCACCTGCTTTATTACATATTTCTTCTGGGCACCCTCCTCTGTTTTCAGCTGAGCTGTCAGCATTGTGCCCAGTGCCCCGGGCTGGAGCTGCTCCAGCACCTGCCGGGCACAGGACACACCCAGAGCACCTGCTCAGCTAGGGCAGAACAACTGAGGCAAAAAACCCCCTTCCGTTTGCTTTTCCATAGAAATCTTCCACACAAGAACACCTCCAGCTTCCCCATGGCAGGACTAGGGACACCCCCAACTCCTGACAGGGACACGGCCCTTCCCTTCCCTCCTTTTCAGGACATTCCCCGTGCTGAGAACACCCCCAGGACCATCCACACCCTTCCCAGGACCACCTAACCCCCCCAGGCCCACTCAACACCGCCTCCTATGGTTGTGGGCTGCTCCCAGGGGTACCCACAGCATTTCCCAGCGCCACGTACCCCTCATAAACCCCTCCGACATCACTTAACTCGCTCAGAGCCACTCACACCACGTCCGCCAAGGCGCCCACAGCCCCTGCCCTGCTCACAGACCTTTCCTCAGGGCCACGTACCCCACACAGACCCCTCCAGCACCACCTACACCCCCATAACGCTACAGCCGCCCGCTTATTGCCAGGTAGAGCTTGAGCCTGAGGGCAGCACCTCATACTTTTCCATGGGGAGGGACACGGCCCTGCCTCCCGCCCGGGACTGTGGGGCAGCAGCCCTGAGGGCGTGAGATGCCCCCTCACACTGGAGCGTAGAGAGGGCGCGGCCCCTTTAAGAGCGCTGGGGGCGTGTCGGGGGCGTGTCCCAGCGGGGAGGCCCCGCCCCCCGCGCGCCGGCGCGGCGGCGCCTTCAAGGCCCGGCCCGTCCGACGTGGCAGCGCCTGCACCGAGCGCGGCCCGGCCCCGCCACCGCCCCGCCCGCCCCGAGCCAGCCCGGGCCCCGCCATGGGCCACAACGACATTATGAACACCGCCGAGGACTTCGCCGACCAGGTGGGTGTCCGCCCGCCTTCCCCCCCGTGCCCGCCCGGCGGGCTTTGTGCGCCGGGGCCACGCTGAGGGGCCCGGCTGAGGCAGGCCGGGATGGCGGCGGGGTCGCTGCCGCCTCGGGGCCGCGCTGTGGCGGGGCGGTGGGGTTATGGAATGGTAGAGCCGTGGAGTGGTTTGGGCTGGAAGGGATCCTAAAGATCGTCTCGTTCGACCCTTGCCGTGGGCAGGGACATCTTCCACTATCGCAGGTTGCTCCAAGCCCCGTCCAGCCTGGCCTTGGGCACTTCCAGGGATGGGGCAGCCACAGCCTCTCTGGGCACCCTGTGCTAGGGCCTCCCCACCCTCACAGGGAAGAATTTCTTCCCTATATCCTACCTAAGTTTCCCGTCTTTGGATTTTTAGCTATTTTACTTTGCCTTCTCACTACCTGCTTCTAGAAGTAGTCTGTTTCCATGTTTTCTGTAAGTTTCCTCCGAGCGAACCCCGGGCCCGGCTCCCACCGCTGCAGGCCCAGCAGCCGCCCCTGCCCTCGAGAGAGCGCCCGAGCCTCTCGTACAGTGAGTTCTCCTTGGGGACTCTCAGGAGGGATTAAGTGGAAGGAGAACAGGAGCCATCCCGGCTGGTGAAGAGGGCACAGAGGGCTGTGGGGAACCTGTGTGAGCTGGCAGGGTTAGATGGGATATT
The DNA here is from genome assembly GCA_013401035.1 of Horornis vulcanius. NCBI lineage: Eukaryota > Metazoa > Chordata > Aves > Passeriformes > Scotocercidae > Horornis > Horornis vulcanius. The sequence goes on along the minus strand of VZUA01026138.1, from coordinate 12,745 downwards.
AGGGAGAAATTCCTCTCTATGAGGGTGGGGAGGCCCTGGCACAGGTTGCCCAGAGAAGCTGTGGCTGCCCCATCCCTGGAAGAGTTCAAGGGCAGATTGGACGGGGCTTGGAGTAACCTGGGAAAGTGGAAGGTCTCCCTACCCATGGCAGGGGTTTGGAACAAGATGAGCTTTAGGGTTATTCCAACCCAAACCATTCTGTGAGTTCAGAAAACCCTGACCCATGTCTGGAAACCCAAACTGGAAAAGGTTGGTCAGCACCGTGGTGCTGTGCTCAGGACTGGGGCAAAAGGAAAGCAAGCAAGCTGATGTTGTCTTGTAAACCTTCTTACGTTTATTTCAGTGGAGGCCCGAGTGATTTCTCTGTTAAATAGAAGTTTGTGATCTCTTACAATGTCTGACAACAGGAATATTTTGAGAGTAAGTAGTTGCTCTGCTGGGGATGGTGTTGCAAAGATCTTCACAGTCATGGTGATTCATCTAATCGACAATAAGAGACAGCAAGTAATCATATTCAGCAAATTGAGTGGAAAATCTGATTCTGCCTGGTTCTACAACCACTGTGATTTAGTGTGAGTTGTGTGGTGCACAATAACACGTCACAGCTCTGAGGGGGCTGTGCTGCCTCTGTGTCTTTCACTGATTTCACTGGGAAAACCTGTTCTGCACTTCCTCCCCACCCCCAGATGGAAGAAGGAAGATTTGATTTAGAGACAGATCTTCTTGTGGTGTGTGGAATATTCAGTTTAAGGGATATCTGGATTATCTTGGTCATTCTCTGTTTACCTTGTCCTCTTGCTCTTTTTAGAGGAGAAAGTAAACCATCACTGCAGTGTTCACATTACTTGCCAAAATTTGCACCGCTTGTCCTGACCTTTTTATAACACCTCTCTATTTATTCCTGTGGGGTTATTTCTAGATGTCCTTAACACCCCTTTTTTCACTCTGCTGAAAGCTCTTTTGTCCAGCTTAAATGCAGTTTGCCTCCCCTTGAAGTGAGTTTTAAATGGCACAAATTTACTTGTGCTTGGCCACATCCTGTTTAAAGATGAGTCTTGCCTTAAGCTGCAGAATTTAGAGTTTTGCTACTCTTACCATCAATTGCAAAAGGATTTTTATGGTGTTCTGTGTAATAACTCCTCTGGTAATTCTCCCTGGTAGCTCAATCAGAACCTTTCTGTGCTGCTAAAGCTCAGTGTCACACCAATGGAGAAGTGACTTGCTGAACACTAACCTTTGGTATATATTGTGGAGTTAACACTTGGCATTACAGGAGCTGTTAGTTCATCTTGGATTTAAAAACGTACTTGGAATGTTTTTACTGAAATTGTGTTGAAACTCCCCTGGTGGAGGCTGGACAATGGCTGTTCTGGGAGCTGCATGCATTCTCAGTGATGTTCTTGCTTTTTCCACTCTCTGTACTAGTGCTCAACACATAATGAGTCTTAATTTCTGTAGCATAAAACCCCTGTGGGAGAATGTTAGAGCTAATTCCATGGCTTATCAGGAAATCCTGAATGTCTCTTACAAAAGCAAGAATGATCTATTCCTTAAATTCAAACAGTAAAGCTTAGCTTTTCTCAGACCCTGTAATTTCCCTTTGAATTAGCAAATGATGCCCTAGATGCCAAGATATTCAGCAGTAATAAGTGGCTCTTAATCCAGAGGTGAACTAGTGCACTGTCTTAGAGGCAGCTAAGCTTGCCAGACAGCCAGTTGTCAGTGAAAGGGCTTGTCCTACTTCTCCCAAGGCTGCATTCCCCTTTTCTCTCTCACCAGCACTTTTGTTGTTGAACTGGGGAGTTGAACTGGCAGGAGAAAAAATTGAGGATTTTTTTTTTCACTTATCTCCACGTTTAGGTCAAGTGAGGAACAATAGTGGGGGTGAGATTGCTGGTAACAGGCTGCTCTGAGCTGTAAGGAATTGCAGTGGAGGGGACACTGTACCACCAGCCCAGTGTTGTTAATTCAGTAATTTACATGCTTGGAAATCAAGCCCATTTTTAGTGATTTTTGTTAAAATATTACTTGGCAACCCCTTCACTGCAGCCACCAAGTACTGAAAATAGCTGTATCTGGTTCCTGCAGGGAGTGTTTAGGATTGTCTCTCCTTTGTAATCCCTTCCTAAGAGGGAGCAGATCTCAGGCAACTTTCCTAATGTCTGTAATAATCTTTAGGAATAAATCCTTAGGAATGTGTGTGCTTGGTATTTCTGATGTTAAAAATAAAAAAAAAAAGATTTGTGGACAAAAATGCAAGCAGACTATTGAGTCATTGCACAGCAGTGAGAGGGCTCCAAGGGAGAGCCAGACTGGGGGAGTTTATTTAATTCTCCAAGATAACTGCTGATGTATGTTGTCCAGATAATTCTGATATAGAATCACAGAACCATTTGGGTTGGAAGGGACCTTAAAGCCCATCCTGTTCCAGCCCCTGCCATCAGCAGGGACTTTCCACTCTCCCAGGTTGCTCCAAACCCTGTCCAACCTGGCCTTGGACACTTCCAGGGATGGAGCAGCCACAGCTTCTCTGGGCAATCCATGCCAGGGTCTCCCCACCCTCACAGGGAGGAATTTCTCCCTAATTTCTAGCTTACATTTCCCCTCTTTCACTTTGAACCCATTATTGCTTGTCCTCAATATTCTATTTTGCAGAAAATGGGAGGGAGAAGAAAACATTTAATTGTTAGTCTGAACTTAGATTAAAAAACTGAATTTGGAAATGTTCTCTAGAGCTTTGTCATGGCAATGCACTGATTGTTTATCATTATAAGCCAAGCAGCCTGTTCTGGTTAGGCTGGGGGAAAATTTTCCCATGAAGAATGATGATAAAATGCAATAAATTACTAAAAGTACCGTTATTGAGGTTTCATTAATAAATAGCCTTTATGGAAAAGGAATTGGTATAAAGCACACTTCAGAAGGGAAAAGCATTGAGAAATCTTCCTGCAGTTAAAAACCTGATTAATATTGCTGGCAATGCTCTAGGGGGTCAGAGCCCTCTTCCTGCCTTTGGAAATAAATGGGAAAGCCTGTTCCCAGTTTTTACAGTACTTTGTAGGCACTGGGCTAATGATTGTGATGGGGTTTGCTGTCCCTGTGATTTTGGGGTAGGATCTCTTTGAGTGAATGTATCCAAGCTGGTGAAAGAAAGTGATTTTTCTCTGTGCCTTTGGATTGAGCATCCTCTTCCAGGAAAGATCAGTGGTGTCCCAGGCTGCTCGAGGGATTTGTTCTCCCAGAACTAAGCAATCCCTTAAAAGTATTCAAGATCTTTGGGATGTGCCTTATTAGAAGCTCTAGACTAATAATGCTGTGCAGCTCAGGAGGATTTCTGTATAGATGAGCAGTGTGCTGTTCCTCACCATAATCAGAACTTCCCTGATCCAGGAATACACAGGAAAAGGCTTTGTGCTTGGACAGAACACACCTGCAAAAATTGCCAACTCATGTCCATTTATTGGACTTAAAATACCTGTAATTGTACCATGGTATATAGACTTTTATCAAAATAGAGTGGACTTTCAGCAAATTTGAAAGTGTTGGAGGTGGGGTCAAAATGAATCACTTTATTACCTCTCTTTTGATCAGGCCTTTATGAGTTTGAAAATTTGAGTCCTCCTTTAGAAAAATGAGGGATTGAGCAGAGCTTTGATTAAGGGATCCCTGGATGTTCTTGTACATCTTTGGTTGTTAAACTTAAAGGAGCATTTAAATCTATCTTTGCCTTTCTAATCCCATTAGAGGGGGATGTGGCAACACAAAGCCCCTCTGGCATATGTCAGTGACTTGGCTGCCAACACAGAACCAGCTGTTCTTCTTTAAAATAGTTTTATTTAGCATTTTCTTGTCTTTTCTCATGATGTTTCACCTCTTCCAAGGAGACTGGACATGTGAAGAGCAGTTGATGCAAAGCCCAGAGCAGAAAAAAGCCCTGCAGTTATTTGATGTTGTGAGTTTAATGCTGCCACCTCCATCAGTGCCAGCAGTTTGGATTTGGATGTGCAGGGTGTGTTTCAGGTCCCAATTCTTAGCTGCAGACATCAAACTGCAGCCAACAATTTTCCTCTGTGTGTGTGTGCCACTTTATCTGTGTGAATCTTAAAGGAAGTGGGCTCAGGGTGCAGCTTTTGAGCCACACAGTGCTTCCCCACTGCAGGGCCAAACCCAGGGTGCCTGGTGCTATTCACTGAGTCCCACTGCTGGAGCTCTCATGTTTCATGTCATTTATTCCATCTTTAGTTAAATTACTCCAGTGATTTACACCCAGATCCTCTGATTGTGAAATCACTTGGTGCCTGTTACATTCTCTTCCTGTAGTGAATGTAGTCATTCCCTTCCTTTCTCTCTGGATCTCCTAGTTCCTTTGGCTTGGGTTTTTGTTCCCACAGGCTGTTTCTGAAGCTTATTTGAGTTTGCTGTGTACAGGGGGTTCAATTTGAGTGCAGCTCTAGGAGCCCAGGGATGATGTGTGTGCCTTGAGGTTGCTTAGCACTGGAGCTGCCGTAGGCTGCAGCCTCTCTGACTTGTCTGCAGCCCATTGGATGTGTGCACTTGTGTTTAATGGCCAGTGTTAAATTCCCTCTGTATGCCAAGAGAACAGGTAAATGTTCCGTGTCTTCTTGGATCCTTCACCTGTGCTGTTCATGGTTCCAGGGAAGGGGAAAATGAGATCAGCTCCCACTTCAAAACAACAAAGATGAGGCCTGGAGGAAGATATTCTCTACTATCTGTTGCTTTTTTCAGCCTTTCCACAGCACTGTTTTTATCCTTTCCTTACAGATTCCCAGCACTTGTCTTCTTTCATTTCTTTGTAGACCAAGGTTGGTTGTTCTGTATCTTACAAACGACTTCTGGTTTGTAAGAACTTTATTCTTAGCATTCCTCAGCAAGTTTCCTCGACCTTACAGTGAAACCCAAGAGGGAGGAAAGCTGTAAAGCAAGATGTGTCTCATTCAGTGAGTGACAAAGATCAGAAATTCTCTTCTGACTCATTCATCCAACTGTTGACATGGCTTTAAAAAAGCCTGAAGTGGCAGCCTGGAGGCAGAGTACAGCTGCACTTAAAATGCACTTGATTAGGGTGAATTTTGACCCTTAGACTCTGGATACAGGCAGTACAACAGTGCAGTTTGTTCCAATATTAACTATTTAATTGACTATTAAGGATGTTTGCTGATTTTTTTTTTTCTTGTGATAATCTATAGTTGCACAGTGAGCTAGGCTTGTCATTTGCATGGCTTTTAGTATTGACTGATTGCTGCTGGCAGGAATAAACTGTCAGAAATGGCTTTTGTCTCCTTCCTGGTGGAAGTCTCAATTAAGTAATAACCAGTGCTGCCTAGAAAATGGGTTGACAATTAAACACTAGTCCTAACCCAGAGGCAGTAAGCTTTCCCATGCACCCCACAGCCCTACAGAACACCACCCTCTAGACTCGATTTGGCAATTTTTTATGTGTTCCTTTAATTATTGTAATTGCAGAGCAAACTCATCCAGGAGCCTGCAAGATGAAGGGGGCCCAGATGCATCTTCCACTCCCAAAAACTAAAGCTCAGAATGATATAATTTCTTTCTAGCCATTGAACTGTGGCTATAAGTTTCCTTTCTGCAGAGGATGCTCCTTTTAATGGAAGTAAAAACCTGCCTAGAGGATAGAGGTGCAATTCCATGCAGTGTTGATGTAGAGATAAGATCTGCTGCTGCTCGAGTACGTGTGCTTGGTTTGCACTGAGCTGTTGGAGGGAATGAGCTTGGCAAAAAAAATTAGTAATGTTTTTTAATTTGTATAGAATTTCTATCAGCCTGGTTCCCTGGACTGGGGTTGTTCCAGGGTGGTGAGTGCCCGAGCACAGGGGTGGGAGCAGGATTGCCCTTTCAGCTCCGGGCTATCTGATATTTGAGCTGTAACATGAAACCCTGAGATAGAGAAACTAAAACCAAGGTCAGCCTTCATTAGCGAGAGCTCCATCAAAGCACAGTTCCGGTTACACAGAAGTGTGCTGCTGGATTCTGCTTTTTTTCCAAGTCCTAGCCCAGTGCAGAATGGCAACAAGTTTCCCCTGCTGCTCCCAGTGGGTGAAGAAGGATTTCATTAAATCCAAGTCCCAGTTTCTGTCTGGATGTTGATGACCCCGAGCGCATGAGAACTGCTGACCTCAGTGTGCAGAGAGCAGGGCTCTGTTATCCCTGCAGTGTCCCTTTCCCTGCCTTCCCTGCTAATGCCCTGTGTGCCCGTGCAGTTCCTGAGGGTGACGAAGCAGTACCTGCCCCACGTGGCCCGGCTGTGCCTGATCAGCACCTTCCTGGAGGATGGCATCCGCATGTGGTTCCAGTGGAGTGAACAGAGGGACTACATCGATGGCACGTGGAACTGTGGCTACTTCCTGGCCTCCATCTTTGTGTTCCTAAACCTCTTTGGGCAGCTGAGTAAGTGGCTCTGAGAGCACTCTGTGAATCCTGGCAGCGTGGGATGCCTCACTGATTTCCTAATAGCCCCTGACGGCTCAGAACTGACAGTACTACATGGGCTGAATGAAAAGAACTCTGGATTGACCTGCTTCAGCCTTTCCTGGAAGCAGCTGTAGAGAGTTTCTTGTGACATACTGCCTCTGAGTCAGAGATGCCAAGAATCCATCAGGATAATCTGGTTTCAGTTCTGTACATGCATCCATAAATACAAACCACACCCAGAGTTCTCTAAATTAAGTACTCCTCTTAAATGGGGCAATGTCGAGACTTTCTCAGCCTCCTTTTTTCTGAGCACTCACCTCCAAGGCAAACTCTTACCCTGGAGAGGGTGCATTTAAGTCTGAATGAGGTGTTTGTGTCAGAATTTTTTCCAAAGCCCACGAATCAAAATAATCCCAGAGGAGTGCACTGTTATGTGTGTGCTGGGTGGGTTCAGGCTGTCAGAAATGGGGAGAGGAAAAATCCTGTTCTGTTTATATTATGTTCCTGATTTACTGTTCCTGATTGCCAGTTTCTTATCTTGTGTCTGGATTTAGATTTTTTTTTTCCCTCTACACTATTTTGTGTGAAGGGTCACCTTAATTTAATGCAGTTGCAAGTGCTCATGTCAAAGTGACTGAGGCTGTCGGTGTTTTCTGATGGAAGAGTGGAGAAAGGTTTTGGGTTTTATCCTTTCAAGGAATACAGCATGATGGCCCTAACAGTTATCTCATGAAAAAAAAAAAGGAAAATCCAAGTTAGCATTCCTGCAGGAGCTTTTCCAAGTGTAACTCTGCTCAATTTCCCCAACTCAGGTGGCTGTATCCTGGTGCTGAGTAGGAACTTTGTGCAATATGCCTGCTTTGGACTGTTTGGAATTATAGCATTACAGGTAGGAGGCTTAAATCTTCATCCCTTCTAAACTGTACCTTTCAAATCTCTCTTAGCCCCAGTACTTCCAACATGTATAAATATAACTTGCAACCCTGGAATTTTTCTCCACTCTGGCTTTGTGCCAGTCCTTGATGGCATTGAACTATTTTGCTGCTTCTGTTCTCCTGATGTGCCCAATAGATGTAATTGCAATTAGTCAGCTTGGAGACATTCATTCAATACTTGACCTTGACCAATTTAGCAGAAGTAACTGGCAATTTACCTGGATGTCACTTAATGAGCCAAATGTGGAACTTGTGGTTGCTCTGGCCTTCAGCTTTGTTCCCATCACAAAGGTTCCAAGCTAGTAGCATCCCTCCCCTACAAAACCAGGGTATTTTGGGGATCTTAAAGCATAAATCAAACTCTGGCTTCCCTTCCCTGTGTTACACAGACTCACTGGACCACACTGATGTAATTACTTTGTTTCCCTCACTACATTGTATTTATAATCAAATTTTGCTGTGGCTGATACAGACCTGAGATTGTAAGAGAAATTCAGAACTTCAGTGTCATTTATATGGTGTTTTATCCTGTTTTCTTCTTTTCCTAGACTATTGCATACAGCATTCTATGGGACCTGAAGTTCTTGATGAGGTATGCCTGCTTCTGGAGCTTTTTATGGAAACAGAATAAAAGCTGACTCTTGGTGGCAGAGGAGATGACATTTGTACACAGTATTTACTAGAAAGATTTTTACAAGTGATGCATTTACATTATGAAAGAAATGGCAGTTCTTGAAGAATTAGGAGAGTCTGTGTTAAACTGTAGACATCAGGCTCAGGAAGGAAAACACTAATCCTAACTCACTAGGATCCAAATGCTTCTGCTGCTAACCTGGCTGAGAGCTCAACCAACTGTCTGCACTTGATCAGAGTTGCTTTTATTTCCTAAATGGCTAAAATAGCAACTCTACTTCTGCATGACTGAAGTAATTTTCCGAGAAAACTACAGCATGCGGTCACTGGAGTGGTTTCTGGGATTTTAAACCTCTTAACACCTTCCCTAAGGAGCAGACAAGAATATAAACCTGAGTTTTCCTGCCCTGAGTGATGGCTGGCTGTTGCCTTTCCACCCCTCTGAGGGGAGGCCAGCACAAGAGCTACACTCTGGGCTTACTACAGCCCTGTCAATGTGTAACTTTTCAGCAGTGCTGCTGCTCTGTTTTCTCAAAGCAACCTCTGAACTAGTTTGGCTTGTGTGGCTAAACCTGAGGTACAGAATAACTTTAACACAACTAAATTCATGTTGTAACAGCCACTGAAGCAACTGTGCCTGAGTGGTGGGTGCTGGACTTGCCTGGCAGGCTGTGTTCCCACAGATCCTTGGTGTGCTCAGTGCTGCTGGGCCTGGGAAGCCTAACACAGACCAACACATCCCACGGTGCAGAGCAAGTCACTCCTCACTCTCACATAGATCCTTACTGAAATTATCAGACAAAACTTTACAGATATAAATCAGTGCAAGCTGTACTAAAATACTTTTTTTTCCTTTTTCCCCATTTGTGTAGGAATCTTGCCCTTGGGGGAGGCTTGCTGCTGCTTCTGGCTGAGTCTCGCTCGGAGGGGAAGAGCATGTTTGCTGGTGTCCCCACCATGAGGGAGAGCTCCCCAAAGCAGTACATGCAGTTGGGGGGCCGTGTGCTGCTCGTCCTCATGTTCATGACACTGCTACACTTTGATATGAACTTCTTTTATGTAAGTATCCCAGCATGAAAGTGTGAGTTGAGCAATCAGAATGTGGCACCAGTGCCCAGATGGGCTGCAGGATCTGCTCAATGCTTATTGACATCTATAAGTAAAAGTAATACTTTAGAAAAAGTTATTAGGTTATTTATGCTATAACAAGTGAACTTATCTAAGCTCTGCTCTGATGTTGGTGTATCTATTTAAGAACTGTGTAAGTAAATGGCTTTTTTCATGGCTTTTTCTTTTTCCTTGCAGATTCTGCAGAACATTGTGGGCACAGCCCTGATTATCTTGGTGGCAATTGGCTTCAAGACTAAGCTGGCTGCCTTGACTCTGGTCATCTGGCTGTTTGGCATCAACCTCTACTTCAATGCCTTCTGGACCGTCCCAGCCTACAAGCCCATGCACGACTTCCTCAAGTACGATTTCTTCCAGACCATGTCTGTCATTGGAGGGCTCCTCCTCGTGGTTGCACTGGGTCCCGGCGGAGTCTCCATGGATGAGAAGAAAAAAGAGTGGTAACAGGAATAGCAACATTTCTTGGGACATACTGTACTAAGTCCAGAACTGATTCTCTATGGATTCAACAAAAACTGCCAGCATTTTACACGTACATGCCCCCTTCCTCTAAAAGGCACAGATGTTTTGAATTTGATTTACTGTGGCACCAGTAATACAATAGATAAAATCCTATTTCTTCAAGGAATGTTGCCTAGGCTTATTCTAACTTCCTAGATTTGGAACTAACCCAAGGAACCTGCATTTTGCTGATGCTTCAGTGAATTGCAGTAGAACAGTTGCTGTCTGGAATGTCAGCAATGTCTTAAAATTTGCAGAAAGGTGAGCAGATACGGTTGGATCATTCAGTGTGGTGTTGGGTTGTAGCTATAACTAAAAAAGTGGATCCCCATTCTTGCCCTTATCAAAACTCTCTTGTGCATAAGGAGTTCCATTGCTGGTTATAGCATTGCTTATCAAGGTGGAAAGCAGCATCAAAAGCCAGAAAATCACTGTTATTTTGCTGCTCAGAGGCCTGTAATTCCCTTTTATTTAACAGGGAAGGGTCTTTCCTGCTCCTGAACAGAAAGCAAAAAGAAAACCATGGAAGTAGTTGTACACCCTTCTGGGTAAGAAAAGGGAGAGGATTTTCTAACGTGTCCCAGTTCTGCCCTTGAGGGGAACAAGGGGGAATCCTGTATTGCTAATCAGATTTAATGGAAGTGGGGGAGATAATCCTGAAGAGGCAGAACGTTAGATTCTGTGAAAATTCTGTGCCAAAAGAATTCCTTATTCTACATTCTTTCCCCAAAAGTTGCCCCTCCTGAATTCCCAAGAAGGGAGCCAAGTTGTGCTTCAGGTTCCATAATAAAAGCTCCTTTCTGCTATTAACCAGCTTCCATCCATATATGCCCCAAATTCACATTTGAATTGCAGGTTATTGGTGAAAATGTCTTGAGAATTGCAGAATCTCCCCTTTCCTGTGCACTCAGTACTTGCCAGATCAGAGCAGTCAATCTCCTAATCTGTAGTCTTTGCTTCTTAGATTCACTTCTGTCAGTCTCTTGGCTGTAAAAGTCTCAGCTGACTGAAGAGCTGGGCTGCTGAGCTCTCCAGGACAGCCCCTCCTCTGCCACCTCAGAGCACCCTGAGCTGTGCAGGGTGGAATTGTGGAAGTGGCCCCTGTTCCCAAATGGTTATTGCTGAGGAACCTGAGTGCAAAGCCTGGGCAGTGGAGAAGCAGCCAGGGATGGACCTTCCCCAGGAGGAACTCAGGAGGGTGAGGTGAGGAAGGCTCTGTTTGGCTTCTCAGTGCCACGACCTCTGTGCCACAACCATGCTTAGTGCTGCTCAGGGGAGGTGTTTTGTCCTCTCTTAGTCAACTAGGTGTGAACCTGTTTCACTAGACTGTGGAGGAGTTCTAGACAGCATGAGCCCTACCAGCTTCCTACCTTACACTGATTTCTTGCTCTGTTCCCTCCCCTGAGGAAGATGGTCAGCTCTTTGTTCAAGGAGGAATTCAGCTGAACATCTCCAGTGGGAGCTGTTCCCCAGGGTCTCCTGACAAGGACACTGACTTGGACAGTTCAGTTAAACAGTTGCTTTTTAGGAGAGAAAACTGGGCTGAAAAAACTAATGAAAAATAAATGAGCACTGTTGAAAGTTAAACCAGTGATTTCATCATCTTAAGGGGATAATAGCCTCTGTAAGGGCAAGATGTGCTGCTGCTGGAGGAAGCCACTTGCTATCCCAGAATAGTGAGGGTTGGAAGGGACCTCTGGAGAACATCTAGGCCAACCCCCATGTCCAGATTGATGGATGGGGAATTCAGCATTAAGATCAGGTCACTGATGGCTTTCTTTTCAAAGAAGTTTTGCAAGAGAAATCTTCACCTCAAGTGTTCCATGGGCCTGACTCTTCCTGGCTAAACAAACTGGTCCTTTCAGTGACAGCTCTGCAGCACAGCAGGCTTCCACTGCCTCACTGCAGGTCTTACAACGGTTCTAGACTGATCAAGGCAGCCACTCTCAGATACCTGAACTGCTGTTGATGTTCATAGTATTTATAAATGACACAAACTACTCCTGCAAGTAGCCCCTTGTCTTTCTCCACTTCCTTGTGTCCTGTCTAAGAAGCTGGATGACAGACTAGTCTGAAATATTGACCAGTTTCCTCTGTGAAAATCAAGTCCCCTTTCCAACAAAAGACCCTAGAAAAGGAATTGTTGCTGTCCCCTGCAGCAGGAATGCTTCAGTATTCCAGGGGCACAGTTAGTTGGAGGGCATTATCAGATACTTCTAGGCAGCACAACGTGCAGACTTATTAACTGTGAGTCCTGATGCAGAAGATTCTGGTTTCCTACATACACTGCTGTACTTGTGCATCTCCCAGAAATACAGTGACCTCTCCCCATGGCTGAGAAGCTCTCACAAGCAGGATGTCAGCTACCAATTGGCTCTGCAAAGTGTTCTGGAATTCATTCTGAATATATTTTTGCTTTCTATGTGGAAAAAAAAAAAAAGAAATAAGTATAAATTCTCATTTTATGCTGTATTTTGTACCTTAGTTGTGTTTGAAAATGTTTTGATTTTTGAAAACAATCAAAATAAAACAATGGCATCTTTGTATCCACTTTGCGTGTGTGGCTGGTGATGCTCCACTACCGAGCTGCTGTGCTTTCCTGCCTGACAAAAACCAGCTTTGTGTAAAAAACTGAGCTGAAGGATGCAGCAGGCATCCTTCATTTGGTGTGGGGCTGGATTGGCTTGAAGCTCTTGGAATGCAACTTCATTCCCCTCCCTTATTCCCCTCCACACCTGTAACAGTTATGGGAATGGGCAGACACTTCATCCTGTGCTTACACTGGAATTGTTACACAACAGGCTTCAGGCCAGGTATTTATCAGAGAATTTATTTCCTGTTGGTTGCTTTCCTGAAGTTTTTGGGTTTTCGATGGTGGCTCTTGAATTTCTTCTTTAAAGGGCCTGTCTGTTTCTGTAGAGAAAAAAAAAGTTAATCAGCTTATTTCCAACATCCAGATCAAGCCTTGCCTTAGCTTAAACTGAGTGTGATCTCCTTCAACAGCCAGAATGAGCTCAAGTCTGCTCACAGAGTCAGGATCCTGCAGCTCAGCAGCCCTTTCTGATGGTTTCATGAGGTACAAACTGACAAGCTCT
>VZUA01026117.1:0-14772 GCA_013401035.1 Horornis vulcanius | reverse complement strand
AAAAAAAAAAAAAAAATCAAACCTGGTTAATTGGGCCTTAAGAGCAAATGATGAGCTCCCATTGGAGGGTGTCACTGTAAGGAGCATGTTTATGTTTGTGTTTGAGCACTCAGAGTCTCGCTGCTCAGGCTGGAGGAGTTTTTTGTGACAGATTATCTCTGGTGATATTTAGCAAGCAGCTCACATGCAACAAATAAAGGCCAGACACGTGTAAGACTGACTGCTTCTGGCAGCTTCATACTAAGATCCATTTTGCCAGACTTGCTTTAGACTTTGAAGTCTGTGCTCCAAGAATGGATGCAGGAATACCCATTCTGAGCTTGTGTCTGTCATGATGGAAATGCTATAAAAGCAGGTGCATGCAGCACCTGGGGACATGGGTTAATGTGGACGTGTCAGTGTTGGGGGAATGGTTGGGCTCAATGGTCTTAGAGGGTTTTTCCAATCTTTCTCAGACTCTGGAGGGGATCTGTTGTTGTCTGCTCCTTGTTTAAGTGCAGGGTACAAAATTATTTAAAAAGTAGATATTTTTTTCTCTGCAGAGGCCTGATACTTTCAAGTAGGCCTGTAGTTTAACTCTCAAAGGGCCCTGGGAATGAGTGCTGACACTGCTCATTTTCAGCCCTTCTGCTGCACTCTAAGACAGTTTCAATTACAATAAATATTGCAGGCAACCTTGAGCATCCCGTGAAAATTTGTCAATAGACAACCTATTTCTCTATGCCTGCACAGAGTTGGTCTGCTTCCAGTTCTGCAGTGTTGTTGTACTGGGCTGAGGGCAGCAAACAGATTTCTTTTGCATGTGATTTGATGTCCGGAATGATGCCTGTGCGAGCTCTGGCACAGAAAACCTTTCCTATTTTTTGTATTTTGCTCTTTGGGTCTGCAGCTCTCCTGCTTATACGTTTCTCAGGTGATGTTATCTTCTGGCCATTCCTGATATAGCAGAGAATGATGAGAGGACACAGAAAATCAAAGACTGACAGAGTACAAGGGCTGTTTGCTGCAGCTCAGGCTCTCCAGGAGAAAGAGCTTCTGCTAGGCTCAGGAATTTGGTGCATTACTGCACAGATCTCAAGAAAAAAAATCCCTTTGAATGGAGGGCAGTAAAGGTAGAAAAGCTGAAAATGTTTTCACCGAAATCTAGGTGATAAAACAATCAGCAAAATCAGTGTCACACCTACAGAAAATCATAGGAAGCCAAATTCTACTTTCTGATACTTTGCTGTTATTGTAAAATGACTCCCAGAGCAGCTGAGGCAAATGTCTCTGAGCTTTCAAAGCTATTAGTAGAAATCAAACAGTTCAAATCATTAAGTAAATTTTCCTCCACCTCTGAACTTACTGGCCTTTGACTAAGCTCCTGCACACAAATCTGCCTGTGTAGTATCTTGTGGGGTCTCAGCCTGGGAATTTTGATGGCCATACAGCTTTTCCTTTTCCTGAGAGGATTTATGGTTAGATCCATCTAAATGGTCTCATTTGATGTGAGTTTACATGAACTGATCATTTAAAGTCACATATTTGTACCCTGAGCTGATGGCTTTGACAGTAGGGAATCAAACTACTTTTAGTGTTTAACTTGCAGTCCCCTGGTATGTGTCTTATTCCCAGTATAGTGCATCCCACTGAGTTATTTTTCTAACCTAAATATTGGTTTTCTTTCCACGGTTCTGGAGGACCCCAAATGACAAAATGGTAGAAGAGTGTTTCCAAGGAAGTATTAGTATGACCTTGCCCTCTGCCTCTACTTCTCCCTGGATAATCTTTGATCTGACCCGGGGTCTGCACTCTATTTATATGCAAAGTGATAATGGAAGCATTTAGTGGGGTTCAGAAATAGAGGTGTGGGAGCTGTGAGAGCTGTGGGAGGCACTGAGGCAGGATGTATATCAGGGGCTGGAGCCCTACACCTTCTCTGCAAAGTCATTTGTGTTTAAAATGCTGCTCTCCAGCCTGCAGGAATTCAGGGCTACCAGCTTCTTACCTTAAACACTTTGTGTGACTTTTGTTGCTTAAAATTGGGTAAGACAAAGCCTGCTTTAGCCAGTGTCTTGCCTAAATTGCTGTAGGTCATGCTGCAGGCTAGCCCTGTCTTCAAGGACTGTTTAAAGGTTGGAAGGGTTGCACAAAGTTACCTTTGGCCCTTCTTCACAGGGAGCACCAGTTACAGCTGAAACAGTCCATGAACACTCCCTGTTTGCTGCTCCACACAGCTGGGCTGCTGGCACACCAGAGCAATTTGCATACATTGATTTAACTGTTGGAAAATCTGTTCACACAAAAATCTTCCTATTCTCCTAGACAAAGGAGATTTTCCCCCTCATTTTGTTGTCAAAATCCTTTTCCCATCTGTTATTGGGGCAAAACAACCTCCTAGTCTGGATGTTTCATTCATGGATAAGGCTTTCACTGGAACTTGTTTTAGGGTTGGGGCAGATTTTGCTCACAGTGAAATGAGCAACAAAACTCCCTGTGAGCTGAACTGAGCCCCTCCTGAAAATGGGGGATTTTAGAGGAGTTACGATGGCTGTGGAAAAGGTCTTGTTGCTCTGCCCTTTCAAAAGAGAGCTGTGTCTAGTGGAGGAACAATCAGAATATTTGTCTCTTTAAATAAATGGTTCTTAGAGCCTGCACTGAGAGGCAGGCTCCCTCTCTGCGGCTGTGAGGCTACTCAGAGCCTCCAATAAATCAGCATGCAGGCACTGAGAGCTCTGTCCTTGAAGGGATGCACAGTGACCTTGCTTATGCTTACTCTGGAGGAATAGGGGAAACAGAGGAGCCCAAATAGTGAGCGGTGTGTGACTGAAAGCTTTGCATTTTGCATGCAAATGCCACAGCACCGGAGCCCCGGCACGGACAGCGCGCTGCTACACAGAATGCAGCTCCCCTGCTAGCCTGACCAGACTGCTGCTGCTGCTGTGTTTCTTTCTTTCTTCTTCTTTTTTTTTTTCTCCTTTTTTTTTTCTTTTTTTTTTTTTTTTTTCTTTTTCCTGCAGGGTTCTGAATGAAATCCTCATGACTGTTGCACGCTTGTTCAATAATAGCACGCCCCAGTCACGTCTGCTTGCGAGCACATTTGGTCGGAACCACTGAGCAGAAGCAGAGAAGAGCTGACGACTATGTGCTTCCAACGCAGGTTGCCGGAGCCCCGTGTTTGCCATTGGCTGCAGTGCTCTGGTTCGTGTGCAGCTTCCCCCATCTGGAATATGAAAATGGGATTGAAGTAGATAATTGCTAGCAGCGGGTTTTCAAGAGAGGCTTAGAGGGAACAGAATGCCTCTTCTCACACAGCACAGGCTGCCTGCGCTGCGAGAGCTCTGAGAGGCGATTTTAGATGTTACCCGCGTCTGGATCTCCTGGAAACTTTACCATGGAAGAAAGCCACTGCGCACAGACCTGGAGCTAACATCCAAAAGGGGCAAGGAAGGGGCAGGAGGGCCAAACAATGGGTTACCTTGTCATTGGATTGCTCACAGAAAAGCCAGCAGACACTCCCCTCTGCCCCCCAGCAAAAAGGGCATGAAGGTGGCGATGAACTGAATTTTACCCAGTGAAGCTTCAGTGGCTTTTAAGAAGGATGGGATACACTGACCCTTCGTCAAGCCGGGATTTGCTGGGAAACAGAACTTTGTTCTTCATCTTCATCTGCGCCTTTGCCGTGGTCACCTTGCTGCAGCAGATCCTCTACGGGAGAAACTATCTCAAGAGGTAAGGGGGAATAGGAAAAGTTGTCTGATCGGACTGGGGGGAGATGGAGCTCCAGGCAAAACATTATAGCAGTTCAAACCACTTCTCAGTGTTTTGCTGATGAAAATAACATCTTGTCAGTCTGGGAAGGTGCATCCAGCATCTGTAATGTCTGTCAGATTGTGAATGCAGGAGAAGGTTAGACAGAATATAATGTTTTGTGAGTTTCCTGGATTATGTTTAAATCCTCAGCTGTGGCAAATATGGGTTTGTATTCAACTTAAACAGACTTGTGCCACCTGAGCATTTGCCCCTGATCCGACCCTGCCTTACAAGGCTTCCCACTCTGTGTAAGTTCAGGGTGAAATGGCTCAAGAGGTTGAATAGAGGCAGCAAATTCATTGCTGAAACTTCAATGTCTTTAGAAACAAACATGCAGATGCACTTCCTAAAATCAATATTAGTGTTCCAGATAACCGAGAGAGCACTTTATGTTTGCACTGCTGTGTTCTTATGAATTGCTGCTGAGACTGCTTCGCTGTAGAGCACATCAGTCTTTGATCTGAAAATGCTCTTTTCACAGCAAACACCGATGGGGCTCTATAAATGTTTAACCTTGACCCATGCAGAGTTTATTTTACTTAAACCTAGTTTGAGAAGTTACAGCTTGCATGATTTTATGAAGATGAATGTTTCCCTTACATGCTTTGAGGTAAGTGTTTCAGTTGTGTAGGCAGCTGCTGTGGAATTTTTTACTGGAATTAAGCTGCATTCTGCCAGGAGAGATCAATGGTTTGGTTCTTGCCTTGCTTGCAACTCATATAGTTGTTTGCCTTGTGCCAAGAGCAAGCAAAATGCTGGCAAATCAGCAAACATTTCTCTCTGGGAGGGAAAAGCCAGCATGATATTAATATATTTAGACAGGGGTGTTTATCCACAGAGCAATTTGCGTGCCTTGGGTGTGTCTGGGGGACTGATTTTTGGGCACCTCAGCTTGAGAAAAATGTGACTTCCTCAGCTGGAAGAAGCAAGAATGAGCAGAAGTGTAGAAAACATGGGGGGTTTTTGGCTTGGAGAAAATTGAGGGGAGAAAGAATAACTGACTTTAAATACCCAAATTAAATCTTAGAAAAAGAAAGATATAAATACATCTCTCTAAACACTCACAAAGTCATAAAATGTAGTAGGAAAGATTTGGATTTAACCATGATGGGAAACTTTTAAAGAAAATAGTTACATGAGGAGGTATAAAATCTCCATATTTTGGGTGCTTCAGGAACCTGGTAGGTAGACAATGGTAGTACTAAACTTCCTCAGTGTTAAAAATAGGACTTTATGGCCAGGTCAAGGTCTCATTTTGCCTTATTTTCTCAGTTTTTCCCATTTGTCCTGGAGGCCTGGCAGCCCTACCAGTCCTTCCTTTTCCAAGTCAAAATGACTGCAACAGGACTAGAGAGAGGAAAAATCAATCCCAAGTACAAACTGAAAAGAAAAATGGCAGAGTAAAGATAAAATGATGAGAAGATGCAACCAAAAACTCTTCCACTGAGTGATCTCTGTGGCCTGCTTCCATCCTGCCTCATGCCCTGGGAATCTCTCCTGTCATCATCAGGGAGTGAAAAAAGGCTGATGTCCAATTCCCAGGATTGCAAAGACAAAGTCTGGTTCTGAGCCCTCTGCCATCAAAGACTCTCAAGCAGGGAGATGACCATATATTTTGTCACTTGTGCTGGAAAACACTGCTGGTTTTTTTTTTTTTTAAACTCCAGCTTGCAATTATTTATTTTCCTTTTTTCCCTCTATTTTTTTAATTAATAATTTGAAAATAGGCTCATAGAAGACTCCCCAAACTCAGCACAAGAAAAAAAAAAAAAAAATCCCTTCAGCTCCCTTCTGCTGAGAATTGGCAGTTCCCATCTTGCATGGAAATAAAAATGCAGGATGTGGCCATAAGTTTTTGGTGGCAGAAAGGTGATTTAAGCAGAGCAGGCTGCGTTGTCACCAAAGTATTATTATAGAGGTAGTTTTGTTTTGGTTTGGTTTTTTTTTCAGTTTTCCTTTCCCTCTCTCACTCTTAATGCCCTGCAGTACCTTCTGGTGAGCATCCCAGGGCAGTCTGATTGCAGCGAGCTCCGTGCAGGGGCAGCTGTAGCCTTTAATTACTCTTGCATTTCACAAACCTCCGGTGTTAAGCCCCCTGCTAGGAGCTGATTCTGGCTGTGAGGCTCCTTGGACATGTCATAACTTGTACCTGATGGTTTTGGAGAGGCTCCTTGGAGAGGGGAAGTGGGATATTTATAGCCCTGGTGCCACTTGCCAAGCTGGAGCTTAGGGACGCTGCCTGAACCCGCAGCCTTTTACTCGCTCGGATTCCACGTGCAGCTTGTTTGGGATGCATCCCAACACCTGCAGCAGCAGCAGCAGGCCCCGTGGCCTCTTCCCGAGGCAGCAGGAAGAAATTCCCCCATGTATTTACAGCAACCTGAAAATTGCCCTAAAGTACTATTTCAGTAAATGTACAGTGCTTTTAAGTCTAAATATAACGCCGGGGTAGCTCTTTTCTCTGGTGGAAATGGGTAAAGGCCAGCAAGGTAGGGAAGTGTGACCTAAAACAAGCAGCTTGGGCTCAACGCAGGTGACAGCACAGGCTCAGGACTGGTCCCAAAGAGCAGGTACCCTTTTCTGGGAGAAAGATGGAAAGGTTTGCTGTGTGGCTGTAAGCTGTGCCATGCCACTTGCCCTTACAAGCAGGGAGTGGGCTGGTCTGATTGCTGTGAAATCCCACCTGAGGCTGTCCATGGAGGAGGCCATGGAGGCTCAGGGTTCCTGCACTTTCCCACAGCCGTGTTCCCAGAGCATCTGTGGGGGTGACAGGACTGTGGACAGGAAAGGATACTCCAGAAAACAAACTCTGCTCGGTGAAATTTGATAAGGACCTCAGCCTCTGGTCAAAGTTCTCTCTTTCCCCTTACAGGATGTTAATGGGCTCCTGGCATTGCTGGAAGAAGGGGACAGTGCAGAGATCAAATTTCTAGGCATTCACATATTTTTTCACCCACTATGTAATGTTCTTCACTACCTCCTTTGGAGTTTCATACAGTTTCACTGGAAAGCAGAATCCTGTCCACCTTTTATTTTTTTTCCCCCTTTTTCAGTTTTCTCCCAGGTGAGATGGATGTGGGGGCTCTCACCAAGGCCAGTGCCTCATCCCTGTAGTTGCAGCTGAAGTCCTAACAAGAGAGTCAAACTGCAAACTGGAGAAACTACACTGGGAAGCTCTGGTCTCTGTAGCTTCTGATCCCAAGTAAAAAGGATGATGAAATGAGATATAATTAAGGGACTTTAATACCGATCTCTGGGGTAATTATTTTTATTTTAGGATTAATGTGATGATTAAAAATCCACAGCATTGATCTGCTAAAGTAGGTTAAATGCTGTGGACTTCTGCTTAAATCCAGAGCTGCCGCTTGCTTTTGTATTGACTCATCTTTCCAATGCTCGCCTTTCAGCTGAATTTTCTTTTGAATCAGATGCTCAGCTGAGGGCTGGCCTTTTTTTGTCAGCTCTTGTTTGGCCAGCAGGGAATAATCCTGGATTACATCAGGAAACTGCCACTACAGTAAAAAAATGTTGAAATCTGTCTTCATTTCCCAACCTGTAGCATGGAAGAGATCAATAGGACTGTCCTTCCCTTTGGCAAGGGAAAAATATCAGAGCAATACTTTGCTATATACCAATATTCTGTTGGCAGGACATTAACTAAATTCTGGGTGTTTTGACAGACTGACTTTTGCACAGGGAAAGAGTCAGATGAAGAAAGGAATCTGTACCTCTAAAACTAATTTTTTTTAGCTGAGTGAGGAGAACGAATTTACAAAACTATTAAAGACTCTAAACAAATATTACCCCAGGGCCTGCCGGAGGGTAAATAAAAGATCTCACTGCAAGAGTCAGCAAACCTTTCCATGCAGGCAACCTGCATTATTTGAAAGCTTTGTGTCTTTTAAATGAGAATAAAACACCACTCTTATATAGGTCTGCCCTCTTACTAAAATCAGAATCTCATTACTTGAGGCAAACCCACCATTTCTGGATATCTTAGGCAGCTTTTCAACAGCTGTAAATCAATTCCCAGGCATCCTTACTTCTTTCCTCACCATATAAGATTATTTGTGATCACTTTCTTCACTGCATGCACTAAAGGAATAAACCCAAAGAAAATAAACCTGAACTACACATTTGAGAAATTATTTAGTCTGTACCCTAAAATTGTGTCATTTTTACAGCAGGGACAGCAGGAATTGTGATGGGAACATGGAAGCTACATGTGGCCCAAGTTGTATTTTGTCCTAAACTGGTTTTTTTTGTCCAAACTACAGCCTGCTCAGGTCAGCTGAGAGCTCCTGCCCCATCCCTGGCACATACTTCTCTGTCCAGCTCGTAACACCCTGTGAAAGTGTTAACCATAACCTAAGACCATCTATTCCTGTGTTAAAACTCTCCTTGCATTTAAATATCTTTCCCCAAGAGGCACAATCTGAAGGTCACCTAGTGAGTCATCTCTGGTCACTCAGCTCTGTGCTTCCAGTTCTAACCAGAGGGAATTACTACCCCACAGAAATTACATGTATCCTGTGAGTCATCTGGATGAATCCCTGACAAGGCACTGGGCAGGTCCTGGGGTTGGGAGGTTTTCTGCAGAGAAGAGTGCTGGAAACTTCAGAACAAATCAAAGTCTTGAAGCACTACAGAACACCACAAAAAATGTGTGTTTACAGGATATGGCCATCAGCTTAAAGTGGCCAGATCTAGTCGAGCAGAGCAGGTGAAGCTGAGACTCCAGCCACGCTGTTCCAGCTACAGGGCATTCCTGAGATCATTTCATGGGGTGCAGACATCCCTGTTGGCAGTGGGGTGGAGGGGGCAGAACCAACAGGGAGCTGATGGATTAAATCAGCTCTTTCCAAAGTCATGGGTTCACAGAATCACTGAATGATTTGGGTTGGAATGGACCTTAAAGCCCATCCAGTCCCATCCCCAGCCATGGGCAGGGACACCTTGCACTGTCCCAGGCTGCTCCCAGCCCTGTCCAGCCTGGTCTTGGACACTGCCAGGGATCCAGGGGCAGCCACAGCTGCTCTGGGCGATCTGTGCCACCCCTCTCACAGGGAATCATTTCTCCTAACATCTACCCTCTGTCAATTTGAGGCCGTTGTCTTTGTCCTGTCATTTCAGGCTCTTGTAAATAGTCTCTCTCCATCTTGCTTGTCGCCTCCCTTCACGTGCTGAAAGGCCACAATTAGGCCACCACAAAGCTGCTCTTTTCCAGGCTGAACAATCCCAATTCTCTCAGCTTTTCCTCACAGCAGGCCTGCTGCACTCCTCTGATCATCCTTGTGGCTTCCTCTGGACTGGCTGCAACAGGTTGATGTTCCCCCATCCAGAGGCTGGGTGCAGTCACCCGATCCCACTGGTCATCCCATTCCCCTTCTCACTGCTGCTGTTGGTTGATTTAGGCAATTCTGAATCCAAAAATTTTTCCTTCTTCTGCTTAAAGGTTTGGGGATTTTTAATTTGCTATTAAAAGAGAACATCAAGTGGAAATGTTAGTACTAGAGTGTGAGGAGATGCTATTTCCTCTCTTGTGCGCCCTGGCAGTGCCCCCCATGGCCCTGAGGCAGAAAACCAGCAGGGTTTTTATCCCTGCTTTCTCTGTGCTGTATTTCTAGCACTGTTTTGTTTCACCTCTGCTGTTGAGCTGGCAAAACCACCTTCTGGTCTGGTCTGTGAATTGCCAGTCCTTCTCCACTCTTCAGATGACAGTAAATTAAGGTAATGAGCATCCATTATTTCAGCGTTTTACATGAGCAAATTACATTATCCAAAACATGTTACTCCCTGGTGTAGCTACACCATGGTCCTTCCTGACCTCAGATCATGAGAGATGTGTCACTACAGAGTGACCCTGGGACACTTGCCCCTTTTACTGTGGCTGTGTCCACCCAGCAGCTCCTAGACCTGTGTCCACAGGCCCACCCTGTGGTTGGTTTGAATCATGCTGGGCTGTAGGAGCTCTCCAGAAACTTTTTGCACTGGAGCAGTGAGTTATAGGTGTCTTGCCTACCAGCCAAAAAGTGACCAGCATCCTTGCTGATTAATACAGAGACAATTAAATCCTGATTCTAATTCATGTAGTACCCAGTAGCAGCTTCCTTCAGTCTAACATTGTTGCGTGAAGATCTAGTCCTGCTTCTGTCTGTGCAAACAATTCTTCTTGTGTATTTGGCTGAATATCTGGCTTAAATCCTCATTTTGCACCCATCTGTTGACTCAGTATGACAAAGTAATGGTTGAGTCTCACCAGTGCCCAGCATTCAACACCTTTTCATCCATTGTGAGTTAACTGCTGTGACATTTCTTTTAGAGAAGAAATGCCATCAGCTTGTTTTATGACGTTTTGAGAAGAATTACCTTCTTGGCCTCTATGTGTGTGAGCAGGTACAGAGTTCAGTCTTGTCTCCATTTGTAAAAAGCCAAACCCAGAGCCCTGTGTTCCCATTTTGGGTTGTGCTCCACCCATGTTCCCCACAGCCCCAGCTGGGGATGGATCATACCCTTGACTACTGATCTCTGTGGCCAGTGTTGATGACCTGGTAACTTGGTCTTTTATTTTTGACCAAGCTGGAGCTTTCTGATCGTTCTTACACTTGCTGGATTTGGTTCAGGCATAATCACCCTCCAAAGCTTTGTATTTTCTTACTTCCACTGTGCTTCATTCTTACCCTTGATTGCTTTTTCATTTCATTTCTCGATTTTTAATTCAAGTGTATTCATTGCTCAGCAGTCCATGTCTCCCTCAGGCAAATCATGGACTTAACCTCTCATTTCTTTGAGGCATGCTTTCCCTCTGTTGCTTGCATCCATTTTGCTTTTCCATCAGCCCTGCAGATAGTTGCTGTCCTTCCATGTCCTTTTTATTTAGTTGAGTTTATGCTTTAGTTCTCAGGGTGAAAGCCTTGAAAGCAGTCTCTGTCACTGGTTTGGCATTTTCCATCAGAACAAATACAACCAAAGCTGGGCTTTTGACAGTCCTAACTGAACATCTTAGGCTGTAAATATTTTGGAGGGGTTGCATAAGTGGCAGGAGAAGACTGTGCCATCCACTTCTGTGATGGAGAGGGGAAATATATGCTACCTGTGCCTGCCACTGGGTACACACTCATTGACTGTGAATGCATTTTGCTCCTTGTCTTCAGCATGAGCCCTCAGGGCAGTGTAGGGACACTTGACCTGATGCTGATTATATTAGTACTGGAAACTTGAGATGTAGTGCAATTATTTTAGTCAGATCTCTTGTGGTGTGGTGAGATTCGGAACCCACGCTACATCAGGCATCTACCAGGGCTTGGCTTTTTATTNCCTTTATTTTTCCTTTTTTTTTTCTTTTCTTGAAAACCACTTACCTCTATCATTTAATTCTGTTGTTGGTTTTGTGCTGCCCCTCAGTTTTACAAATAATGACATTTCAATTCTGAATAATTATAATTAATTATAACTGTGAATAATTATTACCAATAGGATTGATAAAGATTATCTATTACTCCTTAGATGTTTATCTTCCAGCCACAGATGAGAGAAGTTGATACTGTAATGGTTTGGAAGGTCTCCCTTGATGTTCTTGATGTCCTGGTCAGCATTAAATCCATCTTAAGCCAGCTATTTGAATGTGTTTTATCCTTCCTGGGGAGTGATTTTAGACCGAGTTTTTTCAGATATTGCTTGTGAATATCTGATGCAAGATTTAACCCAAATGTGAAATGTGCTACATGAAACAAAACCTCTTTTCTGTGTAATAATGGTTATAATCTAGAAGCTTCCCACCTATGTTTCCAATTTTGCTTTTTGTACTAGTCAAAATATACTCCTCCACCATTTTAATACTATTATTTCTCTCTAACATAAGGAGCCAAGCTTGTCCCTGGTATAATTCTGTAAGGCCAAGACTGTGGTGAAACCAGACATGCTCCTTTCCCACATCCTCCATGGGGCCCACGTTATTTAATTTCTTCCTTTTGCTGTGAATATGACATTCCTGCTCTTCCACGTACTTTCATACAATTTTCAAAACCTTTTAATAATTTTGTCCCTGTGAGATGACAAGTGATCAGCTTACTAATTACCCACTGTCAGTCAATTTGCAAAGCTGTAGGTCACTGAGACAAAGGTAGATCTCTATTAATGCAGCAAGCAGAAGTATGTATGTGCTTGTATCAGGACTAAGACTTGCATTTTGCTAATTTCTCTGGAGAAATAAGTATTTCTCTAAACTTAGCTGGTCAGATTCAACGCTGCTTCCACTGAAAAATACGATTTTTTTAAATGAACTCACATATGAAGGGGAGAATCTTGCTCAAGTACTTGAGTTGGCCCCAGGAATTTTTTATTTATTTGTGTCCTGCCTGGCAGGGTTATGATCCTGGATTCTGGACTGAAAGAGGCCTGCACGCACATGGAATTTTCCTGGCATTACATAGCACAGGTGAATTGGACCTGGACTGCTACAGGCAGATTTTTGTTTCTTTCTTTCTTTCCCCTGTGCTGCATCTTTTAACTTGTTGTGCTTTGCATATTTATTTCAAAATGGATTGGGGTGTTTAAAGTGATATTTAACTATTCAAGTAAGCATTTGCCTTGTTCTTGTCATCTGGCTTCATTCTTTTCAGGGACTAAAGCCTGGCCCTTCTGTCAGGAAAGAGGTTTTGGGCACAGACTGGTGTGACTGAGTACTGCTGGGCTGGGTTTGTTCTCACTGTCTCACTTTTCTCTGTGGTAACTTTAGTCTTTTACTCCCTTTGGGCCCCTCTGATGTCTTTTCAAGTGCAGTGTAAATAAACTTGTGGTTTCTAGCCTGTGCAAGATAGAACGGGATCCTTTTTTTTTTTTTGGTCCAAAACTCCCCTTGCTGCTGTCTCTGCAGGTTGCTGTGCTTGTCTTCACTTGTGCAGCAGTGTGTCACACTGGAGACTCCTGATATTCCCCTCTCCCAAGCTCCTCTTACTCCCTGATCCATTTTAGTGAGTGTTTCCAATCACTCTCATATGCAGGTCACTCATGCATACCACTGTTTTCGTTTTATTTTCCGTACACCCTGTGGACACTGTGACTCATAGTTTCCTTATTTTGCAGAAAGAAGGAACTGGATCTCTGGCAAGATTAACTGTCTGACTTTCCAACACCTCTGTGACATCCCTGTTTAATAGGCTAGGGGCATCATTTTCCATTTTCAAAGAGAGCAGTGTGATCATTTAACACTAAAGTCTTCAGTTCCTCTTCCTTAAGGGCACAAGAATTGCAAAACAGGGAAACTGAGGTACAGTGAAAGTGATTTTCCAGTTGGTTTAGGAACTAAAGTAACTTTAATTGCTTTACACAGCCTGGACCATTGGTCATCAGGACAGAGACTGGATATGGCTCCTGTATCTGAGTAGAGTGTAACAGGGAAGTGCAGCACCATGGCCAGGCCTGCAGCAACTGGATTATAAAATTACCAATGATATATATGGAATTAATGAATATGCTGTTTGCTTATAATTTCAACAGGAGATGGAGTCACAAAACTTGGATTTCCTGTCACCTTCTAATGGCATCTTTGTTAGGGAGAGTGCATATGGAGAAGGGATATGAGAAGTGCTGGAAAGCAAGAGGAGGAGATGTGAAGATATATAATAGAGGGAGCTCAGAAAGACAATTAAATAATTTGCCTTGTTCTTGGGGACGTCCATATCTTCCTTTCCTTCTCTGCTTTTCCTTTCTTGCCCATCTGTGTAGGTCAGCAAGCTGAGTCAGCTTTTGGCTTAGCTTAACCATTATAAAATAACATTCATTTCTGCCTGGTTTTGCTTGGGTTTGGATTTAGTCTGCCTGTGGTAGGTGCCAAATGAGGGTAGTGGCAGCTGTCACCTTTTAAAGATGAGTGGAAATCTCCTGCTGCTTGGGATAAATGGGATGAGCTGGTGGTATTTGGGGAATAGATTGTGTCTGGAGTGGCAGGTGATGCCCCTGCTGCCACGCAGTCCCTGTCACCCAGAGGTGCTGATCACTGTGTCCCTCAGCCACCTGCACCAAACTGCTCTTGTGCCTGGAAAGCACATGGATCTCTCCTGAACAAGTTCTGCTGCATACATCCATGGCCCACTCTGTTGGTAGAGCCCAGACTTGACCTCCAGCTGCACTTGGAGACTTTTGGGTCTCCTTCATTTAGCAGCTCCCTTTTTTAAGCCTTACCTTTTAGTCTGAAGTGAATTTTCACCTTTCATTTCCTTTCCTTCAGAAGGACAATGGGCACCACTGAGGGGGATCTCAGTGTGACAGCAGCATGGATGCAAAGCTTCTCACTGCAATTCATCCACTTGGTCATTCTTGCCTTGTAGTTCAAAAACCTCATAATTATCTGACATCCTCTGCTATTAAAACCTCTGCCTGTGTAGGAGTTGCTTTTTGTTTGGATTGCAGCAACAGGCTTTTCAGTCTGTGCTTCCTGCTGCTTCCTGACAGCTGGTTTTGACAAGCCCTTCAGAGTCACTGCTGCTTTGATAATTTTCTGGCTTTTCACCCCCTCCTCCTATTATTACTTTACGCCGATGTTTATTTGACCACACACTGATTCAACACTTACGGTTACCAATTAGGATCAAAATATTGCTTTGACATTTACCTGAAACTCAAGGTCTCTGTTGCTAAGACATCCAACTTCACGGAGTTTCTCCAACGCAAGGCAGAGCATTGCTCATACCTTTATTTGTTAGGGATAAATCTTGTGATTAATGGTATCCATAGCTGACGTACATCTTCCTTGATGAACAATTTGCTTACATTCATGGGCAGAACAGAGCATCTCTGCACTGAGAGAGATTCTGGTTATTACACCTTTTATGAATTCTTTCCTTGCCGTCATCAGCATCACACGCCGGGGACACATACCAATTTTAGAAGTTCTTACATTAGGGGAAATTGAGCAAATGGCAAAGTTCCACTTGGCAATTATTGGCAATGATTCCAGGCTTAAAATTTGACTTCCTTCCT
>VZUA01026105.1:62651-79936 GCA_013401035.1 Horornis vulcanius | reverse complement strand
AATTAGGACAGAGTATCCTATGTTGTTGTTGGGCATCATAAATATTTCTGGAGGTTTTTTTCTTTAATCTTATGTTGTGAGTGTTGTCTTTGCAACAATACTTTTTGCTATGGTAACAACTCTTTTATTGGAATCCAGAGCATGAACATGTAATGCTGCATCGACCCTTTTACTCCTGAGACAAATTCGAGACAAAGATTTGTTTTGGCCAAACTTTTAAGGAGGAAACACAGTGTAAAAATGTGCATTAATTGAAAAAGGGCTTGCTTTTAAACAATATTTCCCATTATTATTGCCATTATTGTCCTTTCATTAGAGCCTCAGGTTTGAGGTCATTAGTGAATTTTTTGTAAATCACAGGCTGGAGAATGTTATTTTGCTCCCATTATTTTATTCTCATCATTTTGCACATCAGAAAGTAAATTATTTCTTGAGTCAAATGCACAACAGCTGGATGTTCCTGTACACCCTCCCATTCTTCCTGTTGAGAATCAGCATCAGCTGTGGCTTTTTGCAGAGGCACAGAGTGGGATCGAGGCTGATTTAGCATCTCATTCAGCTGATATGAATATGTAATTATAATTAGGAGCTCCAGGGTCCATCAGCACATGTACAAACCTGGAATTTAGGTTGTGTTTTGATGCATTATACCTCTCAACTCCCTGGTGGGTAATAAACCTGCAAGCCAAGGAAAGCCAGAGGTGAGAACTTTGTCTGGAGGTACTGCAGGGCTTCCCTGGAGGTCCTTCAAACAGTGAATCATCAATGTTGAAATGCTTGCAGCTGAATTCCCAGCTCAGGCTCAGCTACAGAAAGAATAAAATTGAAGGCAAATTGGGCAAATTGAATTGTCTGCTCAGGGTGCCTGGTGCTTGCCAGACCTCTAAAACTGGGATAACACAAAATACTGAGGGCACAGAGTCTGACTGGCCCTAGTTCTGCTCTATGCCAAGGACTTTTTAAGATCTTCCAAGTATGATCTTTTCTGTCCAAAGTCAATGGGGGACACTGTCTAGTGATCAAGGAAAAACAAGAGAGTCCGGGGCTGTTCACCTGGCACTGGGGCTTCCAGACTGTTCCCTCCTGAGGCAGGATCTTGCATTTCATGGGAGGCTCAGCTCTCATTTGGAACAGAAGCTGTTCTGCCCCATAATACAGGTAAGGATTTGATTTTTTTTTAACACTGAAAGGCTTTATAAATTCAGTGTATTCTTTACCCTTATCTGTGCACAAGGAGTTATTAGACCATTTTGTCCCTGAGCCATCTTTCCAATACCTCTTGTTTTTACTACATTTTAATATAAATAATATGGAGAGAGGTTAAAACTGCTGGTTTTACTAAGACAAAACTCCATGTATGTCAGTGGGTTCAGATCTCATTTGCAAAGGTTCTCCCCCTTCTCAATGAGGTTTGCACAGGTTTGAAATGAATACCTTGATGGGATATCCCTTCTCACAGAAATTAGGAACTAGAACTTCCTCTCTCCTGTAGACCCTGCTTTGGTCTCCACAACTCCTGCAACTCAGCCTTTAGAGGAGGGACCTGCCTTCAGCTCACTGTCAGCACTTGGTCCTCAGAGGAACCAGGAATTAATTCTGGTTTGAGATGTGCTGGTGGCCACAGATCAAACTTTGGGTGATTGTGCAGTTAATCATCTCACCCTACCTGTGGGCACTAGCCAAGGTTTTCTGTGTGTTTTAGTGCCCAGGAGAAGGAGGTTACATTGATCAAATAAATTTTGCACTAATTTATGAAGTATTAGATTAGATTAGAATGTAAACTGACCTGAGGCAGCATTCCTGGCAATTCCAGTCTTCCAGCCACGATGTCAGAATAGCTGGGATGGACCTGGACAATCATTTGATGTGAACATCAGCCAGGGCTTACAGGACAAGTGACCCCTCACAGATTCAGAGTCTGTCTTTCTGCTGCAGCCCCTTTGATCTCATGGTCATGCTGAGCGACAGCTTCCTTGAATGAGACTTATCTACCTGTGGGGAAGGGTCTATTAAAGGAATAACCTTTCATATCCACTTGAAGAAAGGAATTTCACAAATGCCAAAAAAAAAAAAAAAAAGTATGTGTAAATGAATGTGTGCTAATGGGAACTGTCAGCAGGGGAATCTTGTGCAAGCAATTCCCAAGAGGATGCAAGATATTGTGGATAACCAAGACTGTCCGGATCTGGAAATAAAATAAAGCACCCAGAATGGAAAATGTATATTTAACACACTTGCAAGAAAAATCTTCAACTTCATATAAGGTAGAATGAATATTCTTCCTTCTCTTGAAATTCTTGGGTAATCTATAGAAAATTTTGTAACTCTGGAATGCTGTCCAGCTGCTGTATCAATATCTGTCAAAGCATGCAGTGCAACATCTTTAGGTGAATGCCAGATTATAGGAATCCCACTTATTTCATAGTTATAGAAATAAAAGTGAGAATTTTGCTGGTCCTTTTAGATTTACACCAGTCCTTCCACTCTGCTAGTCCCAGTTTCCTTCCACTTGGATATTTAGGTACAAAGCCACATCAGATACTCATGTGAGCGCTTCAGAACCCTGCCTGAGGTACCTAAAATGCACCAAAGCAGCATGAAACAAAGGCCAGTTAATATCCAGTGAAGAGGTCAGGTGGGACAGGGATTTTTGGAAAGGTACTGAAGGATGTGACTTCTGTAGTTTCATTCTTCTGGACGTAGGAATTGAGAAAATAGTGTTGGTTTAAGTTGGAGGACTGGGTGAGAGTGTCTCTAACATGGAAAGGATTCTGTTCAGGACTGTGCAAATAAGAATTTTGATGTTAGCCTCCTAGCCTCCATAGCTCTGACTATTTATGCCATTAACAAAGCAGAGATAATATAAATTTTAAAGAATCTTATATGTGAGTACATATTGCTGATTTTTATAGCTTTGGTGTTAACATGTTTCAGTTACTAAAGAAAATGGGGCCAATTATCCGTATTTGGCAGCCCCAATACATAAGTTTCCTTACTTCTCTATTTTTTTTTCTATCCTAATTTCATTTAATTAGGAGACTTTTAAAAATTGTGCTGTAATTACCTGGTCCTAGGCATTATGTAGAAGGATGTTGAGAGACATGTGATTATAAAATCCAGACTGCTGTGTGCTGACATTTATGGCTTTCTCTCTGAGCACTAGCATGAATAGATGCTAAATTTTGTCAAACTAAAGTGTAGCTGGAAGGTTTTTGGTAAAAAGCAATTTGCATTTTTGGAAAACAAACAGGAAAAAAAAGGGCAGATACAATTTTCCAACACCTGCTCTGGTTTTTAACTTCTTCCATTGGGTCTCTGTATTGTTCAGAAATGGTTTTCTGCCTTTCCCTGGAATGTCTAAAATTGGCCTCTGACAGAAATAAAATATTAGCATAATTAGATTCTGTCCTTTTTCATTATATCATTTTGTGTTTCCATCAACACGAAATCCATAGAAGAGTTGTTTCTAACATTTCCTGAAAAAAGTCTTTCAGTGTAAGTTTTTTCCGTCTGCTTTTGGAGAATCAGAATATTTTATAATTATACAATCATCTTGCTAGAGTTACTTGTTTTCTATTAAAACATTTTGTACTGTTTGAGGTGTCATCTAAGAAAGATTTAGGAAAAGTTAGAACTAAAATTCACCTTTCTGTCCAAAAACTGCTCATAGAGAAACATAACTGGACAGACTGGCATTTTTGAGAATGATCTCAGAATTTCCCTCTAGATATCAA
Source organism: Horornis vulcanius (assembly GCA_013401035.1). Taxonomy (NCBI): domain Eukaryota; kingdom Metazoa; phylum Chordata; class Aves; order Passeriformes; family Scotocercidae; genus Horornis; species Horornis vulcanius. The sequence goes on along the minus strand of VZUA01026105.1, from coordinate 76,202 downwards.
TTATTTATTAACTTATGACACAATTACATCATTCATCTTAAATATTGGGTAATAGAAGCTTTTGCTAACTGTTTCCTAACTGTGGTTTAATGGATGAAGCTCCCACCACCTTGTTAAAACTGTTATTCCAGCTTGGAGCTGATACACTTGAGATAAATTTGAACCATTAAGTGAGAGTTTTATAGAATCACAGAATGGTTTGTGTTGGGAGGTGTCACGGCAGAGACGGTCACAACACACAGAGTGACACAGTATCAAGTTTTCAGAAGGCTCTCCTTTATTTTGGCAGCATGCTGTCTTCTACACAGTTTTTACAAACCTCAAAGCAACTTTTAATTGGTTAATAGCTTCCTTGTTAATTATTTTATAGATTAGTAAAAGGCATTTTACTTGTCCATCAAATCTATCTATTCTTGCATTGTTTACATATTTTCTTTACTGATTCTCATGGTACAAATCCCTTGTTTATTACAGGTGCATTTGTTTTTCACCCAGAATAGATTGTTGTGTTTAAGAAAATTCTCATTCTCAAAACAGCTTCATTTGGGAATTTGCAAATTGCTTGGTAGCTGCACTTAGAAGAAATGACAGGCCAGCTTTTTACCTTATTCCTACATGGAAGGACCTCAAAGCTCATCCAGTCCCACCCCATCCATGGGCAGTGACACCTTCCACTGTCCCAGGCTGCTCCAAGCCCTGTCCAGCCTGGCCTTGGGCACTGCCAGGGATCCAGGGGCAGCCACAGCTGCTCTGGGCACCCTGTGCCAGGGCCTGCCCACCCTCCCAGGGAACAATTCCTTCCTAACCTAAAGGTTGCCATGAGTAAGAGTCCAATTCAAATAAAACTAACAGTCAACCAATATGGCAATTGGAACCTGTTAAGATGTTTGAGGCTGATATAAATTGGGGGTGGAGGACTGACTCAATCTAATGTACTTATAAAATTTTTATCTTATAAATAGTTGGAAATCAGGAAGGAATGAAGAAACCTACAGTGATAAAATGCATTAAAAATATCTAAACTGAGAAAAAAGAAAAATAAAGCAGCTCATTTGAGACTTGACAGGAATAATCCTCACCCTACTGGGCTCTGCTTGCTGTTCTCGCTCAGCTTTTGACGAACACCCTGAGATGATGGGCACATAGAGCCGAGGCAGCTCAGCCCTTCCCTGGGCCGTGCTGGGCACTCTTGGGGCCGGGCAGCGCCCGTGGAGCCCAGCAGGGAGCACTGCACTGACAGCGCCCGCATCCCCGCGGCTCCATCCCCGGGCTCTGGCTCGGAGCGCAGCTGCTCGCTGGCCCGCTTACAGCAGGGCACGGGCAGGTTAACAAAACACTGACTGATGTCTGAAAATGCTTCGAGGGTCAGCTGCTACCAAGACGTGAAAAACCAGCTCTGGAGAAGTGGCTGCGTCTGCGGGAAACTCCTGCGGTACCATGCCAGGCGTTCTGTGAAATATTAGGTTTGCAGTATGTAAACAATATATTTTAACTCAGTTTATGTGTGTATGGCTCGCTGCTGGAAGAAGCCGTGACTCCCACTGGCTTCAGTGAACGCTGCAAGTGCACAGTCTGGTGTGTGATATAGTTCATAAACGTGGTGTTCAAACGCTGGATTAACCCTTCCAAACCCAGAAATCCTGCAAAAACACTCCTGCTTTCTTATCTCAGGTTTGTACATCCAGGCATTTACCAGGTGTCATCATGCCCTGATCACTCCAGAGCAGTTTTCATGTGTGCAGAAGCCTCACTCGTGTGTGATACACACATGTGCAGGGTTCCATCCATTTAATTGCGTTTATTGCATTTAATTGTGTGTGAATATGCAAATCATGTGCTTGTCCAAGAAGCGGAGCAAATTCTTCTGTTACACACATTACACAACTCGTGTAATGGAAACAAAAACCTGTATATTTGATGATTACATTGGATTAGATCTCTAGTGCTGGTGGATGGTCCCCATGGCTAAAAAAGGGAGAGTAAAACTTTTGCTAGACCATAGTCTTGAATATGGAAAATATAGGAATCCAAATAACAATAGAACATACATGTCCTCATTGTTGAGAGTGGAATGACCAGGAGAAAGAGTAGAAAACATGTATCTAAATGGTCCAGTGGGGATTCAGACACATGGACTGAAGAATTTCTCTTATGGAAATAAAGAAAGACAATGCTGGTTTATATCTGACAGATGATTACAAAACCAGGGATGCTGATGGGACCTTTATTGTAGGTGTACTGTGGCCACATTTCCTGGAACAGGGAGGAACATGAATAATTAGGTTTAACAGCAATTAGGTTCAATATTCTGGAATATCTGAATATTTTTAGAACCAGAATTAGAGGTAAGATAATAAAGATATTCCTTTGTGGAAGTGTTTAACAGACTGTTTATGGGGTGAATAAAAATAAATGAAAGCAGCAGAGATGGTAAAAAATGGAAAATTTCCTAATACTCTTTCACCTCAGCTGAATCCATACTTGTCAGGGAAGGTAAGGCTTAAAAAGGAAACCCTCTGTAAAAGTCTGAGAGCTGCTACTTTAATCTTCACCTTCTGAGAAGTTTCAAATATCAAGAGCAGAGAGAGAGGCTGAGTCTTTAATTAGTGAGGAAGGCAGGTAGGACATTAATTGATTTGCTATGCTACTTCTTTGACCTGAGCTGTGTTTGAGAACAATAGAGGAGCTGTAATGTTCCTCATGACAGAGCAGAGCTTTTATGTGATAGCAACTTAGAGACCTTTGATCACAAACTGAGGCTGTAAATCTGTAATTTTTATAATAGTAATTTTTGCTACATGTGTTTTATTTTAGTCATTTATTTTTTTGCTTGGGAACCAGTTTCTCTGAGTTTGAGCTACTTTCTCGTTTTACAGTGTTTAAAAAGCCTGAAATCAATGTCACTTTTTTAATAATGGTATAGTACAAAGCTAGCAAGGTTTGTGAGGAAGTGAGATAGCCTGGGTTTATGTGTGATCAGGTTATTATAAAGGTTAAAAAAAAAAAAAAGAAAAGAGGGGACAGAAGGTGCAGAAAGACAGAGGAAGAATTACTTTTTATCTGTCCTGGATTGTCATCTAGAGTCTAACCTAGAGTCTAACCACTGTGTCTGTCCATGGCTCCACAGTCCCAAATTTCACAGTGAAACTCGATACTGTCACTGCAGTCCTTTGAAAGTTGCCTTCAGTAAAGGTGTTTATTATTGCAAAGAGTTTCATTAATGCTGTAGAAAGAAAGATATATTTAATTTCAAGAGAAATGTAAAAAAAATGCTATAAAAGCAGTGTACCCATTGGGACAATTTGGTATCAAAACTGTTGGTTTACAAAAATGTGTTGCTTATGCCCAATTTAATCAGGTTGTTGGGAAGGAGAATGAATAACAAAAAGGATGTCTCAACTCCTCTATAATCCCAGAGCAGAACAATTAACTAAGAATTTAATGAAAATGTGCAACACAAAGACACAAACATTAGAGGTCTCAAAAATGAGAAAGTCAAGAGCTTTTATTTGCAAATAAAAGTCCCTAGCACTGAGATAACTCCTGGTGATTGGGTTTAACCTTTTTTTCAGAGAAGGACAGCTTTCCTTAGTGTCAGCAGCCAGTTTAAAAGAGATCAGGCAACCAGCCAGATTTCCAGATAAAAAAATTACGTTTCTGTTTGTCAGGGTTCCCTGTGTAGCCAAAAAGGAAAGACAAGGGTGATCCATCACACTACAGAGAGATGGCTGAGATATTCGAGACATCGTGCCCTGGTGGGATGAAATGTCCTTTGCAAGTGCTGGTCCAACATCACAATCCAATGGCAACAGAATGATCTTGGATCTCAGCTAGACTGTGGACGGAAAACAACATAATTGCATGGTAAAATAATTCAAGTAAACACTGTTATCTGGGCAAGTCACTTTGGAGGGGATTTCACCTGAAACAAAGCAAACAATTTTTTATTTGGTAGAAGAATGCTCAGATAGGGAAATGGGCTTGTTTATTTATAATGATTTAACTCAACATCTGTGTAATGAATAACATTTTAGCTGTGGGACAAGTTCATATATCAAAGCAAAGTGTTGCCTTTCCTGAAAGGAGCATTTCTTGGCTGTGGCCAGATGGCTCCTTGTGCTTGAGAGCCTCAAGCCTGTCTGTTCCATATGGGGTGATGGGTTTGGACATAACCCTACTTGTTTATCCCTCTACCTTGAGCCATGCTTGTGCTTGTCATTGTACAAGATTATGTCAATTGCAGTTCAGTGTATTATGTACAGAATTAGGGAATCCTTTACCTGATTTTGGTACATGAAGGTCCAAGTGAAAGAATGAACTTTACATTTCAGGAGAACACAACTGTCTATTTGTTTATGAAGTGGCATTCTCTTTTGTGGCCCTCTGAGTAGTAGAATAGAAAACAATACTTGTGGATGGGAAGAATATCCAGTCCTACTCTGGAAAAAAACCCTTCAATCAAAGTAAGTATTTGACTGTTTTGCAAGACAATGTCTAGCATGATGTAATACCAGGCACCTGGTGCAAACTCATCACCATTGGTTTTAGCTTTTCATCATGACTAACAAAAATTAGGCAACATATTCCAGAACCAAAACAAAACAAAAAAACCTACCAAAAAAGAAAAGAACTGTAGGCCAGATGGTTTTTCAGAACTGACTAAAGTGGGAGGTGAAGTAAGCACTTGACAAGAATGCACAGGGAAAGGATTAATCATCACTTCGTGTTCTGTGTCCAAAACAATTGTGTCTTTGTTGTCTGTGATGCCTGATTTTGAGTAAGACAGCAGGCATTCCTTTCCAGGGACACTCAACTGTCCCTCTGAAGGAAAAATGGGATTGGGCAGATGCAAACAGCCTGCATAATTCAGACATCCACAACACAAAAGTTGTTACAGTTATTTACACAAGTTCATCACAAACTACCACCCTGGTATGCCAAAGTTAACAGATGACCTGTCTGAAACACAGAATAATGCATATTTAAATAGATAAAAATATTTTCATCTCATATTAAAGGCCACACTGGCTAGTCGTGTTTGTTTATTTGCAATAGGATTCATGGAACACCCTGGGAGCACACAGGAGATTGGTAAATTGTGTCAAGGCTGGGCAGCAGGCAGCACCTTCAGACAGCACCTGCTTGTTCTGAACTATTTATCTGTGTGCATGAAGTGTCCTGGGAGTGATGTGAGTGTCTGAAACCATCCCTGGGTGTGTTTCCACATAGCCAGAGCTGAACACCGGCAGAAAGTTGGATGCAAGTGCCTTACAAATTGAACATTGCACATGTCAGGGCACTCATGGACTCCTTGAAGAACATTTGTTGTGTGGATGAGAGAGCAGATGCTAGACAGAGGAACAAACAAGAGGACAGAGGATAGGAAATCATAACTATACCCCCATTAGCCTTTTCATTCATATAAACATACGTAGAATATGTTGAATTTTGTATTTTAATGACAATGCTAAATGTGGTCCACCAGACTATTCTAGCATGTTTAAATTGTACAATCCAAGTCCAAAAGCAATGATCAAAGTTCTACTACAAAGTTAATAACTGTTTGCATATAACCTGATACAGGCTATAGGTTTCTATGATGTCAATAATTTTGTTAAATAATGTCCTTTGGGGACAATTTCTTCTAAGGACCTGTCAGCTTGTTATTTTTGTGCACAAAGTGAATACTTAACTCACTTACGTGCAGGTGGCTAGAAGTGGTCCTGATACACACACAAACACACTCTCTTTGTTTGTGTATATACATATATATGATATACAAGTACAACATTTGATACAAATTTATGATTTTTATGTCCCTGATTAATATTGTCTTGTAATCCATAATTATTTGATATATTAAAGCTTGTGATATTGAGACTGTTAACACCATTACAAAAGCAAACTTCTTTAGATTTTTTTTCATTATTCTCAGGGCTATCAGCCCTCGTTTCACATCCTGTTTTGTGAAAAGAGAGGCCAGTTTCAACAGGTTTGGATTTCACTTTTGGGAGAGAGAAGAATTAGTAGTTCAGAGGCGGCTCAGATAAGCCTGACCTTAACTGACACAGTGTGTGTTAGTTTGTGCTCAGTCAAGGAGAAAAAGGGAGCAGCAACATTGCCAAGAACTTAAAAATCAGGAAGATTTCAGTTTAGATTTTCTACAGATGACTTAAAAGACATACAAATTTTTATAGTTAAGTGTATTTTATCTTTGTGACCTCACATCAGGATACCCTGGGCAATCCCTTTCTGCCACGAGCACAGTCCCTGCTGTGGGGGACACTTCACATGTGGGTTTTAATTCTGACCCTTCCAGCTCCTCTCATCTTCGTGGCACTCACATGATTACATTGGATGGTTCAACCTTGGCTTAAAAACAACTTGAGTTTCCCTGTTCCATCTTTCTGGATTAAATGGTGTTAGCAATTGCTAAGCATTTTTTTTTCTGTTGTATTTCTTTACTGCTGCTCGAATAACTTTGACAGTAAGAAACTTCCAAATGATCTCTAGGTGGTTACAGGTGAGTTTTGCAGTGGCACATGGGTTGCCTTAGTGCATCTAGGCTAGCGCTGCGCCTCCAAAACCGGGATAAAGGCACAAGAAATATGACAGCTGCTAGTTTCAGAAAAAACTGCCCCAAAGAAAACATTCTTTCCTGATATCTGGTAATTAAAAATTAATGTCTTAAGATTTATTTCCATTCTAATTCTCTCCTGAGGTTCAAAAATATTTTATTTCTTAGAAACGTAGCTCTTGGTGGTGTTGTCATTGATGAAATATCTGGTTCTTTTCATACGTAGCTTTACTCTTGGTCCTAATTATGTCATGGAGCATTAGGTGCTCATGGAAGGAACAGATAAATACACTGCAGGCAGCAGCAGCAGCACATGCTCCTGTGCTAGCCAGCCAACATTCCTCAACTCTGACCCGAGGACCACCTCTGGAGATAAGAGTCCCTTCTTATCAGTGAGTCCTCGCTTGCTCTGCCAAGACTGTCAGCAAAAAAAGGAGGGTCAGAGCCAGCAGTGCAGTTGTACAGCAAGGGCTTGTTCACCAGAAACTGCTCTGTGAATGCTAAACTCATTTCAATCCACCACCACAAGATTTATATTGTAACATATTCACGTTCCCATTTCACCCAGAGCTTGAACCTTGGAGATCTGGCAAATGGCCAGGGCTGTAACTCATTTGTTTCCTCCAGACCTGGCATTTAAGTTTCTATCTGAAGTGGATCAGGAATCGCAGGCATGCTGGCTGTGCTCTGCAAATCAGGAGATGTTACCTCCTCAAAAGGTGAAGCCTTAGAACTGTTGAATATTCTCTAAAAATCAAACATTTTAATCACTATCTCTACTCTTACCTATTCTTGATGTAAGCAGTCATGTTATAAAATTTAAAATATTCATGATGTGACTAATTATTTGCCTAAATCACAAATTTTTCCTATCCTTCATAGATAGGTGACATGGCAGTTGCTGATTTTCAGTTCTCCAAAGTCACTGCCTTACAATCAGAGAGGTGGCTGACAGACCAGTTGCCTTGAAAGTTTTGGTCCTGCAGATCTGCCTGTCTGCTGTTCAGTAACAACATAGAATAGCAACATGAAACACAGGTTCTCAGAGTGCCAAATCATCTTGAACAACTCTGCATTCAGTTTTCCATAACGTACATGAAAAGATTAGAAATTAGTTGATAATTTCTCAGTCACAACTTTCCAGTCATATCATTTTCCTAGGATGACCTTAAAACATTTTATAATTTTGTTTTATGTATCTGAGTATAAAACTGTGCTCGTGCGTCATTTCACACTCCTCAGCTGAGGAGGGTCCTTGTTTTGGCAGAGCTGAGTGCTGATGTCTTCATGGATGGAAAATTTTGGTTTTATATTATATCAGTAACTCTAGAAAATGTGATACTGGGATTTAGGGATCTAATCTCCTGGAAAACTATGGGTGAGGCCCAGCTCTATTATTGCTAAGCTTTGAGAGACAGGCTGACACCAGGGGCATATCCAAGAGTTGTTTGATTGTTTGCTTGAAACTGGAAGTCTGAAGAACATTTTTAGCCTGGCTTCAGCATATGTATTTATAGAATACCCAGATTCTTTTTATATTTTATTTTTAAAATATGACTTTAGAAAGCTGAAGCTTGAAATGTCATTCTCTTGGAATAGGACATTATGGAATATCTATTCTTCCTGTTGTGCAATATTTATTGTCTTACAGCTTGCATCTGCAGTTTCACAGCACAGAGAAAAGAAATCCTGATTAAATCTGACAATTTCACCTTTACCATGAGAACATCACGGGCTATTTTCTGTTTCCCCAGAAGTTTGCTGGTATTTACCTTGGAAGTTTTGTGAGTACTTCAGGTTTGTTCTTCTCTGCATGTGACCTCTCTGCACATTATAGAAAATGTTCATCCTCGTTTCCTTGGCATGAATTAATGTTTCACTGTATAATAACTGAAGATTAGATGATCAAAACAGCAGCCACCTCTCCACCCTCTGGGGGCCAAAATCACGTGGGGTCCGATTTTAGGATGCTACTACAGGGCAGAGCAGGTCTGTAGCCTCACTGTACTGTGGAACAGGGAATTCCACAAAGCCTGAGGTCAGGCAGCTTTGCAGTATTCTTCTTAATGCTCCATGACACTTTGGATCCAAAAGCAACAAATCCCAAGTTTCCCCCTCCTGGGCATTACAAATGATGTCTTCATTTACCAGCACTAAGAAAATTATTTTTTATCTCTTTGTTTGTAACACATTTTTTAATTTATAACAGAAAAATACAAAAGCAAGTCCCACAAGCTTTCCATTTAATTTTTTTAAACCAAATGAGCTGTACTCAGTCTGTCTACAGCAGGCACTGTCAAGACAATTCCATCTTGAATGATTTCTATTTAAAAAATATTCTGCCCAGAATATATGTTTTAAATTTTTGATTAGTCTTTTTTAAGTGATAGGCATCTGTTGTTGAATATGCTGAGATGAACAGGGAAAGTTTTTCCTACTAATTACGGTGTTAGCACTTATGTCACATTCCAAATTTATTCACAAACTTGGGAGGTAGGTAAATAAAGAGAGAGATTCTCCTTTTGCAGAGGGAAGGGCAGAGGTGGAATAACAAGGTAGACCCAGGTTTTGGAGTCAGCAGTTCACAGTTCTGTGCTCAGTTCCCATACCACTACACTGGCAGGCACTGGTTCATTCAGCCCTCCAGAAATCTAATCATTTTCAGATTTCCAGTGTCCAAGTTCACAGTAACATTAATTACCATACAGAAGTCTGGCTATTTCAAGACAATTAAGAGATATGAAGAGAATTGGTGGAAGAGTGAATCAGGGGTCATAGTGTAGTATACAGCCAAGCAGTGCTCAGTCTGACAAATGAAAACAAAATACAAAGCTTGAGAAGAGCCAAACAAGGTCTTAATAAATAATGAGAGTTTCTGTGTTTCAGGGAGCTGGGTTTTCTTGGCGACAGCAGGCAGCAGTCGTTTCTGAACAAACAAGATTGCAATTTGTGTCTCAGTGAAGCAGTGCTGGGAGCTGAGCACTTTGTTGTGCTGCACTGGGGCCGCTTCCGACACCCTGTGCCAGCTGAACTTCCTCCACGTACTGGAGGTGGGCAGGAGTGTGGTGCATTCACAAGATGTGCCTCAGCTAAGATCCTTCCGTGCTCCAAAGGCATCTCAGGCAGGGATGGGTGTGTGGGTCACTGCTGGGGACACCTGCATTGAGCTGACGAGGAGCTGATGAGTTGTGGCTGTGCTTTGGAGTGCTGAGCTCCTGCTCCCAGCCATGGCCAGGGGCTTCTTATGAGTTCAGCAGCTAAGAACAAACAAACAAACCAACAAAAACCCAGGCCTGCAGTGCATGCACAGCAGTTCATTCCTGTCCTGAGTCTGACTGTGATATAGGGAATAAATGCATTTATACAAGAGGCCAATCCTGGGAATCCCCTCCATAATCAGCTGCCAGTTCCTGCTTCCAGAAGGGCTTAGCCACGGCAAGGTATTAACTGGTGGTGAATGCAAAATGGAAACCTCAGGAGCAGGAAGCAGGCAGGGTTGCCTCACTCCTCGTTGTGTGTGATGGTGGGGAGCCCAGACTCTGGATTATTGTCCCTTCCCATTCCCTGTGGGATCTTTCTCCCTACCCACTGCAGCACAGGCAGGGCTGTGGTTGAGCAGGCAGAGGGGCTCTGGAGCAATGGGCCACAAGGGGAGCAGGGCTCACCCTCCTCTGCATTTGCTGCCTCAGCCAAATGCTCCTCTCATTCCCACAGTGGCCTTAAAACAAAGCATCCCCCTCCTTCTGCACCTCTCGCCTTTGTGCAGCTCCCCCTGTCCCTCTGACAGGAAGAAGATAGAATAGGTACAAAATTAACACTTTTTCCTTTCCTACATCTCTCCTGCACCTTCTTTTTCTCCGCTTTGGCTCAAGGGGACTGTTCTGGCCCTAACTGCAATCATCAATTTAACTCCTGGCACCTGGTGCCCTGCTCACTTTAAAATGTTTGTAGCTTTAAGAGAGTGTTTGCTGTAATTAGGAGCGAATGTAAAAAACCTGGTGCCAATGAGCTTGATGGGTGCCAAAGCCTGATTGGTTGTGAGGAGAGGTATGGATGTTGCCTCCTGCTCCTCGTCTCTGCTGGATGGCAGCTTGGCTCTGCTAGAGAGAAGTTGTGGATGTGACCTGAGGTGTGTGAGTACAACCCCCACCAAGGGCTGGAAGGAAAAGTGGAGTTTGAGGTGGTCTCATACTGCTGCTGACTTCAGTGGGATCTGATACACTGGGCAGAGGTAATACTGAAATGCCTGGAGTTATGGAGCAGAGCTTGGAGAACTGGTGAGTCTGTGGGGGGAACCTTAATTTGTGAAAGAGAGAAGATTCTCTGGATCTGGGATGATTTGGGATTTCTAGGGAGGAGCTTGCCAGCTGAGCTAGGGAACCTTGGTTCCTGCTGGTATGGCTCAGCCTTCCTAGGAAGACGCTTCAGTGTGTGTTTAATTAAGAAGAAAATGGGCAGAACAAGTGGAAAATAACAGTCTATCTCAGAGAAAATTCCAGTGGGCAAGAGCTGTTAGTTGGCTTCAGATAGAAAGACTGGGCTGTTCTAAGTGATCTGCTTATTAGAGGTGGGAGAGAGGGGTGCAAGTGTACGCTTCAGGGTGGGAGGAATTAAAGGGCAGCACAGCTGCTAAAAAATTGAAGTTGATGTATTTGCCTCTCTAAATGCAGCATGTTTGCCAGAACTCTGCAGTTGGATTAAACTGAAAGCATATGTTCTGTGACTCCATAATTATCCCACACAGGGATGCATCCATCACTCCTGCTCTCTCCTCAGCAGAACAGCTGAAGTTCTGGAAGTGAGCAGCATTGTCCATCTGAAGTCCAGCAATCCTTGCACCACTTCCAATTCACTCTTCACTCTTTAAGCTTCCTTTTCTCCTTTGTTCACTTCTTTCCCCATACAGGTGTTTGCTAATTTTTTTTTCTTTCTTTCTTTCTGGTGTCTTGATTTCTAATGTCTCTTTCTTAATTTTTTGCCCCTCTTTCAGAGATGGCTCTGTCATTTGTTCAATGATATTCCAGGTAAATTAAGTTTATGTTCTTGCCTTTGTTTCCTTCACGTTTTGGAGAGGCTCCTTAGAAGCACCCCAAAATAAACCAAACTTTGTTTTCACATGAACAAAAATCAACTGCAATGGGCTTCTGGTTTCCTGAGATTACTCCTGATTATTGTTATCAATACTTTTTTTGTGTTTCCTTGCCAATTTTCAGTCTTGTTTAGATTGTAAATAAATTAGATCAGGGTCTTGTCTTTTTATTACAATTATTGAAAAGTAGGACAATTAAATTTTGGCTTGTCCTTAAGGCTCACATTGAATCCTAAGCTGCTGATAACAAAATAATTCAGCAGAGTGAAATTCAGCTTTCTGTAAGGTATTTTCTGCAGTCATTGTGAATCCATAAAAAAGATGAATATTTTCCAGTGAAACATGAAACATACTGATGACCTCAAGTTGTCTACTTATCTTTGTAACTGGCATGAAATCCAGCATGGCTGGAGTCCAAATCCTGTCATTTTGGCTTTGTGTGTGTTCTGCTGATCACCTGCCTAACGAAATAAATAAGCAAGATGAGCTTTTTGTCATCCTGGAACCACATCAGTTCATGAAACCTCTCTCTGGGAAAGTGGGTTGGAAACATTTAGGTGAGGATTTTTATTTTAGTATAGATTTGCTGTTTTGTAAAAATGTAAGAATGTTATTGATAGAATAAAAGACTCCAGACTTTCCTCTTGCAAGCTGTGGTACTTGCACTAAGTCAATTAAAGGGAATAAGCTCTTTACATTGCAGTGGTTTTGCCATTTTTTGTCTGAGTCAATTTTAATATATTAAAATTGAGACTGATTTTTTTTTTTTTTTTAAATAGGAGCTTAATTCTGCAGCTTAGTAGAACTGTAGCTTATGAATTCTACTGGACAGAGCTGTAAAAACTAGATTTGCTGCAATTACAGGAATATACTGATGTCAATACAGAGCTTATTGTGCCAATGGCAAACTGCCAGAAACATTGATTATTTTTTTTTCTCTGTTCTTGCCTTGATTTAGATTTCTCAGACCGTTTTGTCTCATCTGCACCTCTTTCCAAATCTGCTGTGCCCAAGCTGTCCCTTGTGCCCAGCAGACCTCTCTGCGCTTCTGAGGGTCCTGACTTCCAGGGTTGCCACTGTTGTAGCTGCCAGCTTCAAATCAGGAGATGAATTCTTTCTGTAGCCACCCTAAAGGAATGGAAGGATGTTATAGCATAACTGGGAGCTATTTCCATGAGATAGTGGCTGCTAGGATCGGTTGTGTGTGGCTTCAGTTATATGTGAAAATTGATATTTGTGACCTTCCTCTTCATGGTATTCAGCACTTCAGACCCAGGAGAGGCTTCAGATCCAAGGGAGGAAGTAGATGCATAATTAAGAATTAGTTGTTACTGAATTTAGATTGATGGAGGAAAATCATAATAATAAGTGTTATTAAAGGTTTAGCAAGTCCAACACATCATTTAGGAAGCTGAATCCCCTGGGGTCTAATTGCCAGGTACAGGGTGTGAGCCCCTGGGATCTGCCCACAGGAGCAGCAGGGGAACCAGAGGGCAAAAACCAGGGAGAAACAGTCATGAGCATGGCCCAGAAGGTGATGGCAATAGGACTCCACAGGATGCAGAGAAGAAAGCAAAGTGGAAATGTGCATGATTAATCTACTCGCTATTTTCTCATTGTGTTGTGGAGACTTGAGTTTATAATCTGAATTGTGCCAAAGGAATATCTGGTTTGTATTATCAATCTTGTCTCCATATGGAGACAAGTCAGATTAAATGTCAAGATTTCTTATTCTTTTAAGTGCCATTGTGTTTTACTGCATCTTTTGATATCTCTCATAATGATTTTCTTTTTATTCATCATAAATTATTAATTCACTAGGCAGTCTGCCTCCCTTGAGTAATGCGGGGCTCTAAATTGCTTATTTTGCCAGAAAGTATTTGTT
>VZUA01026105.1:32145-59523 GCA_013401035.1 Horornis vulcanius | reverse complement strand
CTGAGGGCAGAGAATACTCAGGGCCTGATTCTGCAGAAATTTTGTGGACTGCTAATGGAATAAGGTGTCTCTTGTCCCAAGGTAGACTGCCTTTTGATTATTGCATCTGAAAGGAAAACTGCTGCGTACATTTCCTTCTGAGTTTTAATTCTAGTGACAAATACCACAGCAACAGTCTGAGCAAAGTTTTTGTTTCTAGGTGTATATTGAAATAATGTTCTATCAGTCAAGATACCAGTGTCTTATGAGCAGGTTTACTCCTTATTTCTGTTTGCTAGTATGACAATATTGATTTGGTATTTTGTGATTTGGGGACTTTCTACATCCATTAAGGAAAATCTGTTTTATAAAGGTCTGGAAAGAAAATCCATCAAAGCTTCTCAAGCATTATCAAGTCTTATTTATATTAAAAAAATGCATATATTTGGTCTAAGCTCAGAGGGTGCCTTTTACTTTAAGACTGTCATTTTGTAATGTCATGTATTCTTAAAGTAAGTGTATTCAACACCAGCATTTTGGAGGATTTGTGCCTGCAGACAGATCATAGTAAGTCTTTGGCTGTGGAATCCCAAAAGAATAGCACCTGTTCTAGGCACATCTGCAGGATGGTGAAAAGTGCATCAGGACCTCAATTTTTGTCACAAGCAAAGGTTTCAGATAGGTCACAGCAGAGGAAGGGTATGGCAGCATTTGAAAAATGGAAGGAAGACAAAAATTCGAACAGTTCTTCTCATTCCCCACATGAGCCCTGGATGAACAGTGTTTAAAGTTGTCTGAGAACCAATGTTTAAAAATATCTATCCATATAAAAATGATTTGGCAGTGGTGAAAATTCCTGAGTTCATAAAATGCAGTGCAAAATTTTATCTGAGTCTGTTTCAAAGTAGTTATCAATAGTCTTCAAAAAAATCACTAATTGGTGCCGTGAGCCATTTAACATTCAGTATACTTGTCAGGTTCTGAAGGTCTAATTTAATTTTAAACAAGTCACTACCAGCAGGCTCAGCTTCCATTGTCACTGTACAACTTCTTGGCTGTCAAAACCAAAGCAGAAATTTGGAGCTTTGTGCCTGGTGTTGACCAAATAATTACACTTAAAAGTAGGTAATTTTAGCAAGTCTTCATTAAGAAAATGCAAAATCATTTTTGTTGTGATTACTAGACCTTCCTACTACAAAGAAAATTTGATGCATGTTTGAAATATAATGGGCTTAGTATCTAATTGCAAAATATAAATAAGTATAATGGGGATTTTTGTAATTATTCAATCTTTTTATCCTGTGTATGGTGTTGGACATGTCCAGCTATGTTGGATGTTTAAATGTGTCCATGAAACCTGTTGTGGCTCTGCAAAAGCTCTCGGGAGCAGCTGCTGCCTGGGCTAGGCTTGCTGGGGTACAGGAGGATTCTCCCCCTCTTCCTGAGCCAAGATTTTATCAGGCTGGCTTTTAATCAGAGGGATGGATGCCTGCTGAGTGCACTCTGGAGCTGCGATTTTTGGTTGTTGCTGCACTGAACTGGGATTTTGGTGTTTCAAAGATTTAGAAGCTTGACTGTGTTGAGTCATTTGTGAGCAAGCAGCAGTTGGGGGAGATTCAGCACCATTTGCTGGCAATACCTATGGACTGACAAATCCAGCAGACACACCCACACTCAGGAGTGTCCTCCAGCAACCTCGTGGATGTGTAGGTTACACTAAAACTGAGGGAGGAGGGACACCTTCATCTAGGGTAAAACTGCTTTATCATATTGTATAGCCCATGTCCTCCCTTTCCATTGCACGTCTTAATTCCTCAGGATTTGGCCTTTCTGGGAGCCTTGTTTTAATTTTACAATGTAAAGAATTACAGGGGCAGAGACCGTGTCTTATTTATTGCTTTTATGAGTCATTTAGTTCATTTTTGGATGCTTGACAGATAATAATGTGTTTGATTGCATCATGTGGTACACCAGGTCTGGAGGAAAACAGACTTTCAACTCTGTAATGAAGTCTTAAGTTTGATTTACTGTTTACTCATTCAACAGCAGATGCAGGCCAGAATTCAGCTCATTTAAATTCTATGGACTGGCTCAGCCAAAGGCAATATAAAATCAAGTATCATCAGTGTACATCTAATAGTTCACACTGTGTAATGCTGTCTAGATTTTCATCATTAATGTTCCTGGACTAAACATGGAGCATTGGATAGAAGAAAACTTGGATGGATTTCAGCTGGAAAATATTCCCAGTATCTAAGAGTTCTATAGAATAACATGTTAATGGTTGTCACTTTGCAGTAGTCCTTATACACTCCATATTTCCCTTGTTGTTCAGCCCTACTCTAATTACTCTCTCAATAAAACAAAACAAAACCTTTCCCTCTTTTTTTCTCCCACCCCACTTGTGTGGGCTTTGGAAAGCCAGAGTTGTGGAAACATCAGCAAATTAATTCTTAACAGAATAATTGAGCTGACAGCTAAAGAGATGCTCACTTTCTCAAGCACTTAAAAAAATAATACTTTTGTTAGAATTTTGTTCTCCACTATTGATTTTTCCATTGAGTGAAGCTGAGTCTGGTGCAGAGGGTTATGCAGGGCTGGGATGCTTTTGGCCAGGGCTGGGGACGTGGTGTTCAGGCTGAGCAGCTGAGGGAGGAGCTCTGGATTCCTTTTCCTCCTGAGGGACATGGCCGTGGTCAGGAGTTGAGGACAGCCCTCGTTCTGGGGCACGTGCTCAGCCAAGGAAATTTGATCAAATTATGTCATGGGAGCAAAGGTCCCAACCTGCCATGGATGGGGAGTGTCAGAAAGGCAGGGCAGCACTGCCTGTGGTCCAACTCTAGTGTCAGACAGGAGAATTAACACAGTTTTACTGCTGGGGCTGCCACAGCTCGCTCAGTTCCCGGGGATGCCTTGGGATTGAGCTTCCAGTCTCCCTGAGGCTCCTCAGGGAGCTCAGCCATGGCAAAGGGTTAAGAAAGAAAAAGGACTTAAATGTGATGGAACATTAATTGAGCTTTCTTGGTAATGGAGGGATTTCCAAAGGGGAGAGGCCAAAATGGCCACATCCAAATAATACAAGACTGACTTAATTTATTTGATTCAGATTTATAACATGTCTCAGTTGAATGGCTGGATAGAGTAACACAAGTTGGTTTGGACTTCCATAGCAAGATCAGGAAAGGGAGACAAAAGGTGCTCTCAGGAGACCATTGAGTTCATTAGTGAATCCTAATCATTTACTGGAGAAGTTAAAAAATGTTGTCTTTAATGAGAAGAATGAAAGTTGGAAACTATTTTTGTGCAATTTCGTCTTTTAACAACTGATCCTAACCCAGTTTATGACACATAAGATGATAAATTCCAGATCTGAGCTGTCGAATTGGCATTAGATACAGGCACTAACTGGAGATTTATGCCCTTCCAAAACCTGAACTGTTTTCCAAAAATGGATTTCTGGAATTAAAAAAGAAAAAATCTTTGTAGCTATGAAAATGAATGAATGAACAGGTATTTTATTATGACTAATATCTTTATAGAAATGCCAGACACATTCAGGCATTAAAGACTTTAATAATGTGGCTCAGGTCAAGGAGTGATTTTTAGGTGATTTGGTTTTTTGGGCAGCAATTTTTGATGATAAATTCTTATTTTTTGAAGGACACAAGGCTAATGTCACCATAACCTTCTTCTGAGAAGATAAAGGGATTATCTGACACTTATTTTGAAATCTGAAATCATAGATCTGGAAGTTCAAGTATTTTCCATTCTAACTGCAATAACTCAGATTTCCAAATTTCAGCTCATTTCTTGGATCAATGGCAGGTAATAATATTCTGGTTGAGTTATCAGGTGGTTTGTTCCTGAGCCTTTGTATTTAGTTTTATTAGACACAACCCCAAGCTTACAGAAGGAATTCTTCATTCTTTTAAGTGCTAGTGCTATTATCCAAAATGTTCCATATATGAAGAAAAACACTTTATTGGGTAATCCAGGAAGATTCAGATAATTCTCTTACTCATTATAGTTCTTTATATTGTCTGTCAAAATTCCCTAAAGACTCTTGGGAACTCATCCATGCCTCTGTGTACACACAACCTGCTCTTGACTTTGCCTTTTGAGCTATGTATGTGTTTGTTGCTGTTAAAAGAGCAAATCCTGTGGACCAGAGGTCCTCATGAGCTGCCAGATAATGTCCCCACATGTACAGATGTTTGTAAAGGAACAATGTGAGTTGAAGCACCATCAGCCCAGAGCCAAAACGTCTGTTGTTATCACTAAAATGTTGAATCAAGGGCCGGGTTACTTCTCTAAGCATTTTGAACAGGTAGTTTCTAAGAAACAAACCCAGAAAGAACAGGCAAAATTGTGTTTTCACTGAAGCCTGTGATAGTATTTACATTTTTTTAAGCAGGGCTGGTATTTGCTTCGTGTTTAATGGCTGTATCTTGATTTGTAGTTCTTGCCAGGGCTTGATCTCATGCCCTCTCTGACCACATCTGCTCAAAGCCAGAGGACTTGCTGGCAAAAAAGCAGAAATTCTTTCAACAGCTCTTTGAGTAAGGATCAGCCACTTTTAATTTACCATGGGATGAAAACATTTACGTGATGTTCCCACAGCACAGGTGATGCACCCTAAAGGTTCATAACCCAGTTTACCCTGTGCTGATTTGTTCACATATCTCTGTTTTAGTTTTCTGGTAGCTGCTTTATTGTGTGAATAGTTGTAATTACCATGAACAACATGTTTATGTCATGTAAAAGGGACAAAACCTATTTTAAAGACACTTCAAAATTTCATTAGATTAAATATTGTTATGGTGAAACATACCATTCTGTAACTTCCTCTGAATGCTTAGCAAACAGCATTTCTAATTAAACACATTGTGCTTGCCCCGTGTTCCTTTTGTATTACAGAAATGGTTGGAGCAGAAAATGGTCATGAAAGCCAGGAGTGCCTAATAACTGGTGTGATAGAAAAGCAAATTGGTAGCTCAGTACCTTTTAAAACAGCTGTAAAGTTTTTACTTGGTAGCAGAAGTCAATTGATTTTTTCCTTTCTTCCTTACTTTGCTTTTGGGCTGTAGTCTGAGGTTATTTTTTTTTTTCTGCCACAGCTGCCTGCAAAAGCGCCAGGTTTGGCAGCTCCCACCTGTGTAAGCACTTGAGGTGGAGTGGTGTGAATTAGCCAAAAACTGCCCAGCTCAAACTGTTCTGCACCGAGGTGGCTGAGGAGGGAGCTGCTACCAGGAAGGTTTCCTGCCGTGTAAACTAAAAACATTTTTATAAATACGGGTCTCTGGTTTTTGACTTTGGCCGTGTTGTGTATATTCAGGGCTCTTTGTGTGAGATTTTTGTTGTATTGTCTAATTAGGAAATCAGCTGGATTCCCTGGCCTCTGCCCTTGGAGGCTTTGTTGCTTTTGCATATTTGTGTGTTGCACCAACATCAGCTGCAACTGGGAACATGAAATAAAAAACTGAACTTTCGAGAAGGGGATTGACCATTTTTATCATTGCAAGTTTCATTAAAAAAAAAAATAAATCTCTTTTGTCTTGTAAACATTTGAGAACCCAAGTGTTCCCATGCCCATGCAGATTGGCCACTGAAAATCACCTTCCACTGCCCAACCTGCTCAGTCCACAGAGAGCATGCTTTGGTTTCAGTGTTTTCTATGAGCAATGGGAACAGAGTGAGCCTGTTGCAAATGCACAGCTTAAACATCTTGATTCTGTGGTTGGTTTCGGGTTGTATTTATTATTAATTCCTTGGGGTTTGTTACTGCAGAAATAGACCTACTCTCTTTCTGCTCTGCAGTCCTGGGTATCCACCTTGGGCTTTCCCCTTCTTGAGGAGGGAGTTTTCTAGAGGTATTGAGCCCACAAGATATAAAAACCAGTGAAGTTCACCCCATTAGCAAGGACTACTTGGTGTATTCACACACCGAAGGGAGGGAAATTTCAGGTTCTTTGTTGTGTTTGAAACCAATTCTGGTGATGGATGTACAGACTAAAACCAGGCGTGTGAGGACCCAAAACACTCTTGGAGTGGTTGCCATGTTTATCCAGAAGCTGACAAATCTTAAATAAAAGCTATTCTCAAAGTACAGCTCAGACAAAGAAGGTGATGTGCGTTTAGGAAATGTGGTCTCTGGGTAAGTGGGTAAATGCATGGAAGGAGGAATTTTGAATCTGGATTTGCCTGTGTGCATTTTTATGTTTGTAGCTGTGTGGATGAGCTCCTTTGTACTAAGTCAAAGTCCTCTTCTGGAAAGGAAAAGAGGAGTTTTTCTTGGTTCTTGCCCCTCTGGGGGACATGGGGAGGGGTGGAGTTGGAGCAGGTGGCTGCTGGCAGAGGTGGTTGTTACTATATTTGAGCACCACCTTGGCCTCGGAGTGAGAATTGCTCTTGGGGAGAAGGGCTGCTTTGGCAAAGAGGGAAAAGTGTTTCCTGGGATTAACAGCAATTCCTGCTCCTTCTGTTATCTGGTGTTTGTGTTTTTGCTGGCAAGTGATGGTTCTGCTTTGGTTAATTCCAGTCAGTCCATTTAATGCTGTGGTGAAGCCATGTGGTTTATGGCCCACCATTGTCAAACAGAACAATTCATAAGGCTCCTAAATCTGCTTATTTCCTTTTAACTCAGTTTAGTGTGTTGCCTTATTGCCACCTTAAAGATATCATAGCTGCCCAAAGCTGTTCATATTTCTGTAGTCCTTCTGTGTTAATGAAGACCTTTTTGTTCACTGCCAGCTTTGGCTGGGAGTTTCATGATTCAACTGGGAAATTTTACTTACAAAAAACCTTTCTCGATAATGAAAGGTATGAGAGGGATAGGGCACAGTTCAGGAGTCCTTCCTTTGGATTCTAACTATTGAATTTGGGATCCAGTGTGAATACATGATGTTATTTTGGACCTAGGAGTTGGATGTGGTTTTGACTTGTTGACCTGTGGCTGATTATCCTTGGTTTATGTGGCTGGAGTTTGTACAGTGAACTGGTAGGGTAACTACGAATAGTTTGTGTTAATAAATTGAAACATGTTTCCAGGTGGGGTCATTAGTCAGTTGAGCTGGGACAGTCACTTGAGGGGGGAGCATCTTCTGTCTTTACAGTTTGACTTAGTTGAGTTCAAAAGTTACAAACCCAGTCTAGCAGCCTGCACCATTATTATGGGACAAAAAGAAGGTATTTACTATGCTAAAGCAAAAGAATCCAAAACAACCAAAAATAACCAAACCACATCTACTTATTGTAAACAAACTTTGTGCAGATTTATATCTCATGCAGTACCACTGCCTTTACCACAGATGCGCAGTGTGAATCAGTGATTGCAGTGATTCATTCTGCAGTTCTTTTCTTTCCTTGCTTTATTTTTTTAGCATAAATGTGACACTTGCAGAAATCAAGGAGAAAAAACCATTTGGCTCTGGCAAGCGTAGTGTGGGTAGAGAGTATAAAATTCCAAACACAGCTGTGCCAATGTGCTTCAGTCCTAACTTACAACATTTCCTGCTCTTCCAGAGCTGGGGCTGTCTCAGGGATTGCCAGTCATGACACTTTTTATGGTGGTTTTGTGCTGTGCACCAATGGGGACCAGAATGAAACCAGCAGACTAATTTTAGTTCATGATCTGAGATTTTGAATCTAGGTCTGCAGAAGTGAAAGATTAGTGTGTATTAGCTCATTGAACATTTGAGCCCATTCTCCAGCTGGACTGTCTTGACCACCTGCTAACTTGTTGATATGGTGAGGGATTGGGCACTTTTGGTCGAATTCTTACCTCCTGTGCCCTGGTGTAACTTACATGATTTAAACTTTAGCTAGGCCTGGACCTCTTTATTATTTCAAATAAAAGCATAGCACATTTGCTTTTTGCTTGTATAACCTTTTTTTCCTTCCAATTTCTCAGTTTCCTAAGCCATCCTTTTTCTACTGCTCTTGTTTTCATAATACCACCGCAAAATAGCTGTATGTTTGTCTGCCGTTATACTTTGTGCTTTCAGTGGTATGGAATGTTCTTAAAATGTGTTTGTTATCTTGATATTGCCTTTTCTCTGCCATTAGAAAGTTTCATGGCAATAATTCAGAGACTGGATAGAGCACTCTGTTTTGTCATTGCTTCAGGAAAGGAGAGTATTGGGTGTATGGGATGGTCTGCAGGTGGGTCATGGTATCCTCTTCAGAATTAGCCTCTGTATTTCAAATCCCTGGATGCTCACTATGAGTCCTGAAGGGAATTTGCCTGTTTCCAGTTGGATGTGAGGACTTTTGAGCAAGTTCTTACCTCCTGGGTAAGTCACTGACCTGGAATAACTTCATTTCCGAGCTCTGACACAGATTTCCTCTGTGGTTTTGACCATATCATTTAATTGCTTGAAGGCTGGATTTCCTTATCAATGTGCTGTCTAGAGATAACAGAGCCTCTTTGCATCCCAACAGCTCTGGAAATAGGTGCATGCCAATTTGTTTGGCAGAACACACAAAGTTCTTGTTGTTTCAGGGCAGCTAAATCTTTGCATGCCATCAACTCTCTTGACTTGTCCAGTGTTTACAGAGGCAATCAGATTTGCAGAAATTAATCACAACTTTTTCTCAACTGCTTAGTGGCACCAAGTAAGGAAACATGTCAGCATAGTATTTTCCCTGTAAACTAAAGGCTGTTTTTAAATTGCTGACAGTGAATTAAACTACTTGCTCATTTCTATATTCTTTAAAACATAGAATAGATAATATTTTGCCCATGTAGAACACAAGAATGCCTTAATTTTTTTTTTTTTATTTGCAGTGTAGCACTACTATATTAGATGGTATTTTCTAAGACACTTTCCCACGTAAAGAATTAAAAATCCCCATTCTTGATCCGACTAAATTTCAGGTGCCTGTGTTTGGACAAGAGGGTGAGCAGAGGGCTGCACAAGCTCTGAAGAGCTGAATGCTCGGGTGCCATCTAGTGCTGCACGACCCAGGGATGGCTGCAGCCTCCGCGGCTCCTGTCACACCTCTGCTCCAGGGCAGGCTCAGAAGATGAATGAGCTGACTGGAAATGCACGATGAACCCATTTCCCCCTGAACTTTACATGATTTGAATGAATTGCTGAGAAACTGTGGGCTGGGGCTGCAAGAGGAATATGTAATATACGTATACATATATATACATGTGTGTATATATATATACATACACACAAGACATCACAACAGGTTGAACTTAAAGGATCTGATTCTTCACCTCATAACGTTGTTTGAAAATGAAGAGATTGAGACACTTTTACTGATGAGACAGCAGTGTGAGAAAAAAAGAATAAACTCATCATGCTTCAATTAAAATAAGCATCTAGGAGTTTGGGAGCTAATCCAGATTTAGAGGAATCTCTTGAGACTTCAGTATAATCTGGATTTCCAAGTTTTGCAGCTTCTTTTCGTTGTTTTGGTTCTTTCATTCATGAGATCATGCAAGAACCCTACTGAACTGAGAAAATAAGGAAAGGAGCAGATTTAGTTTATTTCTTTTAAACTTAGGGCACATTGCAGGCTGCTGGGAGCTTAGCAGCTCTTTAAATTTATTCACACTCTTGCTGCTTTTTTGTTTGGTTTTTTTTTTTTGTTTGTTTGTTTTGTTTGGGTTTTTTTTTGTTGTTTTTTTTTTAAGGGGGCATGAGTGGCTAAATGTGATTTAAGGTACAATATATGAGCTGAATCATCACAGGTGTCAGTTTTGGTCTGCATCAGGATGTGATATCACCATGATATGAGATTTCAATGAACATAGGACTTCTTAAAACTTACTTGACTGTAGGTGATGTTGGAAGTGGGAGCAAATGTGCATTAAAAAGTAGAATCTTGTAAGCATCTTTATAAATAGGGGCACGATCTTTCTTCCTGTACCATGAAGATAACTGTATTCTTTTTGGAAGGAAATTAAAATGGAAGAAATATCTGTAGGCACCCCTGACACCTCTTCAATGTATTTTTTATCTCTTTTTAACAGAGTGTTTTTAAATAGAAAAAAATCCATAGCTGCTTTACCCACAGCTATTCATTCAGGGGTCTCTGAAAGCTGAATGGAAAACTCTCTTCTGATCTGCTACTGCATTTGCTTTTTGACCAGGCTGCTTACATGATAAATATTCTCCTTACCCTCAAGGAAGCAATCTCAAATAACAAAGTAAAAGTCTTTCCTTAAGAAGATCTGGTCACCAGCCCAATTATGGGGGAGCCTCCCCTACCTCAGGCTGGTGGGCAGAATGTTTTTCTGGCATGGAAGTTTTCCAGTCATGTGAAATAACCACGATGGGATTTCTAAGGCTCTAATGGCTTTTGAAAAAACTGCACTATGTGAGCCATTACAGCTCTGGCTCGGGAGCTGTTTCCCAAGTAGAGCTGTGTGGAAGCAAATGGCAGCTCTTGCATTTTGACAGTCTTAAGCTTCTGCTTTAATCTCTTGTCCTCCTTAGAAATTCCTTATTACAGGATCTCACAGTATCTTGCAAGCCCTGGTGAATTAAGTACCGTGCTTGGCTGAATCTCACTTTGTGTTGTTAACTTACTGAGTGATTACAAGTGAATCACTTCCCACAAATGCAAAATAGGAATTAGAGTACTTGGATGATAATTTCTTTGGCCCAAATCTGTCTTTTGTTCCATTCTACAGGAGTAGCACAGCAGGGGTGCAATTCTAGACTATTCCCAAAGTGCTCCCACAGCCCAGCCACTGCTGCCTGTATCAGCGCTGCTGTGGGATTCCTTACTTGGATGGAACATCATCAGACTTATTGGAACAGAATGAGATAATGCATATGAAATACTTCTGCCTTAAACTTCTTCTGACGAAGAGCTTGCATTAATTGAAGGATGCTTGTGTTCCAAGGTGATGTCACATGCCAAGCTGGCCGTTAAAACACGCTCAGCTTGTGAGTCTGGGTTTGGATTTTAACCAGCTGCCTTTGGTAGAGGGGGTGGAACACTGGGGTTTGGCCTGAGCGCCTCTGCAGATAATGAGAAGCATTTATAACCTTGCAGTTTTCAGTTTAGGAGGGGATCTTTTAATTGTTATCCAGAGAGGTTGTTGATTCCTCATCCCAGGAAGTGTTCAAGGCTGGGTTGGATGGGGTCCTGAGTAATGTGATCTGGAGAATGGCATCCCTGTCCATTGCAGGGGCTTGGAACTAGATGATCTTTAAAGTTCCTTCCAGCCCAAACCATTGGATGATTTTTATAATAGAATATTCCACTTTACAGGGAATGGAAGTGCCATCTGAATTTTCTTGGAAGTTCATTCAGTGCATTCTGTCATTCAAGCAAGACCCTACTTTTCTTCATCTTTGCCAAAAACAAAGACTCTTATTTGATTTAAATTTTATTATAAGAAATACTTAACCTCCTTTCTATCTCTTTCTAAATTCAGTTGCTTTGCTAACAGATTTTCAAGGATGCTGTGGAAATGATGAATTCTGTATTCCACAACTTTCTGTTGAAAGCTGCTCTAGATATTGAAACTTGCTTTTAGTTATACATTGAGGGGTTTTCAGAGGAAAGCTTTTTTCCACTTCTGGGAAATTCCATCCCATTAAAGTTTCTATTCTTATCAGGAAATGCTTTTTATTTCACTCCTGTAGGTGATGCATTGTCACTCCTGGAGAGAAGGGAAGTGCCCATGGATTTTACAGAGAGGGCATCTAAGTCATCTAAGTGTGACTAATGTCTTCTAGAGAAGGTTTTTGAGAGCAGCTAAACCTAGATTAGATACTGCATTGCTTCATTTTGATGGATTAATAAAGAGACAAGGGGGAGAAAGGAAATTGTATCTCACATGGTTTTAATGCTGAAAAATCCCACAGCACTTTGTCCAGCTGTTGAGCACTCATGAAATCTATACAATGATTAAGTACAAGAATACAAGAATCAAAAATACTGTTAGAGGTAAAATAGTTACCTGACTTGAAATGTTGCAAGGTTTAGCATTCATAGTCCTATTCCAAAGAAAAAAAAAAAAAAAGCCTGGGTTTTTGCTCAGCTTCTGCATGTTGCCATTTGAGAGGATGCTGCTGATTCCAGAGGCTTACTGGTGATTCTGGGGATGAAAAGATGGATGGAGCAGGGAGTGCTGTGGGGTCATAAATAATTACCTGCAGATAGCTTGGGGGTGTCTTCAATTTGAATGATAATGTCTTTAACAGAACAGTATTCTTAGAACCAAGCTTGGGCACTGGCTGAGCACTGAGTTGGAGGAGAAACTGCAGGGCATTGCTTTGACAAAGAAGAGATGGAAACAAGGTGGGAGCTTCCTCGGGGAGGGATTGAAGCTCAAGTCAATGGTTTAAAGACAGTGCTAGATTAAGGCAGGTAGCATTGGTGTAATAAGATGAAAGTTTGGGAGAGATCCCACACTTCAGACTGCCTAACTCTGGAGAGTACTACAGAAATGTGTCCTTGCAATTGCAGCTAAAGCCAGGGAATCACCAGCAGTGAAGTGGTGCTCGGCTATACAGAAAGAATCATTAATGGCCTGTTTGACTTGTCCTGTCCTGAGCTCTTCTGCAGGTTGGCAGGTTCTTCTTTGTGTGTTCTGCGTACACAATTTTATTTTATTGAATTTGAAGTAAAGAATAGACAAGGAGGGAATTGGAGATGCCATCCTGAGAGTATTCCCTAAGTGCACTTTCCTCTACTGTCTCTGAGGCCACAGTCGTTTCCAAGCTTGGTGTTGTCTAATTCCTCAGCACGGTGTTTTTTCACTGTTAGTACAGTTTGTTTTGGCCTGCTGATCAGCAGATATCCATGGAAAGCCACGGTGCCCAGCCAGAGACCTATTTTTGTCCTGAATCAATAGAGCTCTGCAAGCACAGATCCAGGATCAACAGAGATCCATGGAAACTCTTGCAGTGCTCCCAGCAGCGAGGGCTCCGTGTGCTCCAGAAATTGCTTTGTCCTTCTAATCTGTGTTCTGGGTAAAGCACAAACCAATTCAGGGGGAAATGGGGGGAAATACTAAATCTGTGAGATATTTCTGGAACAAATGAGATGTTCTGGCACCTACAGTCTAATCCTTACTGAACTTACCCCAATTCAGCTTGAACACAGGTGTGCAGCCATGGCACAGCTGCAAGCAAATGGCTTTGAGTTTTCAGAGTTGGTAAAGAAGAATCCAGAATAACACAGGGAGAAAAGATCCATCTCCTTTCATAGGTGCAGGAAAAGGATTGTGTGTTATGATTGCAACTTTTTTTATTTTAATGCATGACTGCTTGAAAGGTAGAAGCTTATCCCAGTGGGGAAGGTGAGGCATGAACTAATGAACTGGCTGGTGCTGTAGAACACAGAACTGTTGGGATAGGCTGGGAAGGCAACCTGGACATTCCAGGGCCTTTGTGTAATCACCAGCAGCTAACTGTGCAGCCCGAGAGCAGATTGGTCCAACCAGTCAGCTGCAGGACTTGAACCCTAAACCATCTTCTAGGCTGCATTGCCTGCTTGGGGATGGAAATGACACAGGATTATTTATTTATCTCTATTATTTATCTGCCTTTGTGTTGACACAGGAATTAATTGCTCTAGATAAGGTGTGAGACTTATAGAATAGAACCTCATTTTACCTGCTGATAAGCCTAGGGAAAAATATTACAATATTGTTTTAGGGCTATTTTCCCAAACTTTCTCCCAAGAATTCTGAATTCAAGAACTGCTGCAGACTGATTGTGCCTTAAACCTCTCTGAATTTCTTTGATTATCTTGTTTGATCTTCCCTTGAAGCTCTGTAAACTTCCAGCACAGACAGTCTCTCTGAGCCAAGTGTTCCTCACTGCAGGTTCTGTACTGTGAAACTGAGGAGCTCTGTAAAATTCAGATACATTAAAATATTTTCAACAGAAGCCTAAATTCCTTTTTGGAAACTTAAGGAAAAAATTTGGTGTGATTCTCTGGTTTTGACCTGTAACTGTCCAGTGGTGGTGAGATGGGTCTGGTTTTCCTCTGGGAATCCAGTGCAAACAGGCTGTCCTGGTGTTCCAAATCTCAGCTGTTATCCAGGCAGGAATGCTGGGCTCCTCCCCTGGCTGCAGCCTCTGCCCATGGGATGATGGAATTGTCTGAGCCCTGCAGTGAGCCTGGCTGGGCCCTGAGCAGCAGAGATCCCCTGCAGGGAGGATGGGTCCTGGAAGGGATAAAGAACCCTGCCCCAGCTGCTGGAACAGCTGCCCATGGACAGAAGACCCCCACCCACGCAGTTATGAGGAATGGGTTATAGAAGAGATAAAGAAAAAAACACATCCCCAAGTGGTTTCAACAGCTGGCAGTAGAGTACACACTGCTGGTTACAGCTTGCATTGCAACCCAGGGCACACTCCAGCACCACAGAGCAGCTCCATTTGGGTTTAGTTACAAGGCTCATTTGATTGCCTTAGGGAGGCTAGGATGGAGGGACTCAAAACTTTCTGCTTCAGTTTCCTGTATAACTGTTTTAACTGTTCTACAGAAAAAAAAGCTCTGTGTGCTCAGTGGGAAGGGGAGTTGTAGCTGACTTGCTTTTGAAATAGAGTAATGAACCTCAGAAAACTCTTGGAAATTTGTGTTGTGATGTATTTTTCTAGTAGCAAGTGGAATTGAATATCTTCCTGTAATAATGTATTCTCTCTCTGGAATAATTCATTATAATATTTTTCATAAAATACACTCAATCACCCTAGATAAACACTGTCCTTAAAATTTCAAGATTGTATCACAGTGCTTAGGGTTATGTGTTACAAGAGAGGTGACATAGGTTAGGACAAATTTCAGAAAGACTTTGTGACTGACTTAGCAATGAAATGGCTGATGTAATTCAGCATAAATAAATGTTCCAAAAAATTATGCATGTGGGGAAATGACAGTAGTGCCTTCACATGTGAAATGTGAGGCAAGGTCTTGGGGGTGATGACAACAGTTCCAAGGAAAGATCTCAGTCTCTGGCAACAGCAGGAGGAAGAAAGGAACTCAGGTTTTGTACAGTGGTAGTATTGGATTAGAAAAGTCTGACTTGCCTGTTTGTATGCTACCTGTATCTCTAAAAGGGCATAAAACAAGTGAATAAACAGCATAACACAAGTAACAGGGAAGGACAAAAAAGTTCAAAAATTATGGGTGGAGCCACTTCAGAAATGAGTAAGGCCTTCAGTCTGTAAGGAAGCAAATAAAATGGTGGATATTTGCACAGTCTCAATGGCAGAGAGAGAGTCAAGTGTTTAATTCTTCTCCTGATACAAGAACTAAGGGCTGTCTTGTGAAGCTGTTGGGGCTCACTCAAAATGGGAGCAAATGAAGGTCTTCATGGGATGAGGAGCAGACCTGTAGAACTTGCCAAAGAACACTGTGAATGCTCCAAACTTGAGAGGTTTCAGAACAGACAGAGGAGGCTCATGAAAGAGAAGCCTGTTGAGGATTAGCAACTTGGAGTGGAAAATAGGTCGAGGCTGGAAGGGAAGTGTAATATACATGCTACAATTAACACAATTACTTGAGATAGGCTGAATGGACCTCAGAGCTGACCTGTTGTGCAATCTGACATGTGTCCCTCCTCTGGACAATGCCTGTACATCGTGTACAGCTGGGGAGAGTGGACTAAAAAGCTTCCTGCTCCATTGGAAAGATCAGAGTTGTTCTGTCTGCACAGATATTTAAAAACACCCATCTCAGGCTGCCCTGGGCAGCCAGGAGAGCAGGAACACATCTGGAAGAGATGTGACACCTACACCCGTAAAGGAAAGGTTTCCCTCTTGCAGGTATCATTTCCAGGTGTTTTTTTCCCCCTCAGAGGAAGGTGCCAGCTCTCTCTGTGGGCTGTCTTTCTGAAGTGAAGGTTTCAGCACAGCCACTGACACTGCTGCAGCCGCAGATTCTAAAGACTTACAATGGACAAGAGACAATAGAATTTTCTTAACTCTGTTTGGCCTCCCTGCTCTGTACCATTAGAGAGTTCTCATCAATGTTTGCAGTAATTCTGTTAAACAACGTTTCCATCAAAACTTATTCTTGGCATTTCCTGAAGATTTTGCCAGGACTGACTCAATATGGCTCATGTTTCATGCAGTGCAACTTATGGCATGGTGGAGGTTTTATCTAGAGGATTCAAAATTACTCAGGCAATGGAATATATATATATATATATTTATGATGAGACTTCTGATGTTTCTCAGTTGAATATTTTGCCAGGTTTTCTGTTCAGCATTGCTTGGCTTAAAAAGTCCAAGTTGGTCTCAATGAGATAATTTTGTCAGGAACTTTATGTTCACTGTTTGGGTGCTCAGCCTGGGATTTAGTTTTTGAGTGTGATATCTGCTTTTGATATCAAAATGGAGTTTATAAACTTGGAGTTGCCATAGTGGAGAAAAAATGGGTAGAGAAAATCACTGAGAAGAAGGGACAAGCCAGCAGGTAAAGAATGGGCTGGAACTGGGGCTGTGTTATCAGAGAGCTTTATCCTTGGAGAGCAGAGGCAAACTTTGGAATGCCTCAGACTCCCCATGGCTGGTGAAGGTTGTCTGAGAACCAGTATATTGGAAATGCTTTTTCAGGGGAATTGCATACCTTGGCTAAAAAAAAATATCCAAAACAAAAATAGGAAGGATTTGCATCTCTTTCCAGTTCCCCAAAATCAGATTAATTACTTGGGAATGGCTCTCCAAATGTTGTATACAGGTGCTGTTGTAAAATAAAGCATGGACATGAGGGCCTAATCCTTTAAATGGAAAAATAAGATTTCAGAAAAATTGTATACCTGAGATGGAGATACTCTAAGCAATATAGGGTGTATTTCCAGAGCCCTTTACTTCACTGGCCTTTGGAGCTGGACCTGACTTCCTCATTGAAAACCCTCTAAATGTTTCATATTCTTTGTTAAGGCTGTCCTTATCAATATTTTCTGTATTTATGTGAGAAATTCTATGGGCTGGCAGTTTCTAAGGTTGGTGATAAATGGAGATGGGACTAAAAACAGTAGTTGTCAATTATGGTACATTTTATTTTCACCATTGCTTGTTTTTGTTTCTGCATGCCTTTGTGGGTTTGTTTTGTTGGGATTTTAAAATGGTTTTTGGCTGTTTGGTTTGCTTTGTTTAAATTTCAAGTTGACTCAAAGTTTTTCTAGTATTTCTGGAAAATACTTGGGTGTTTTCTTGGGAGGAAAGATACAGTTCCAATTAGCTCTGTTTGGTACTTCGACTTAAGGGTTTCTGCAGCTGCTTGCTCCTCCTCTTGCCTGAACTTTGTAAGTTGGTCATCTTTATAAGCTTCCTATACAGTAAGGGAAAACAATACTGAGTTTTAGTAAATAAATAAATAAATAAACAGCTCATCCTTCTTTGTATTGTGGCTCTGGCAACTTTTCCAAATCCCCTGGGAGGGGAAAGCATCTTCTCTTTAGCTGGACAGTACAGGGGGAAAGAAATCTGAATTTTTACGCAATGCAGATATCTTTGTATGGAAGTTTTTACAGCATCAAAAGGAGTCACCTCTTTTTTTGGTTGTTTTGGTTGGTTGTGTTTTGCTTTTTCCACAGAGTGGAATGCATCAAATTACTTCTCATAACTCCAGAATTATTATTCACCTCAGTTACTGGAGGTCGATGGGAACGTTGTTTTCTGGTGCCCAGCACTCTGGGTTTTCATGGAAAGAGGGCAAATGCTTTCATTTTTCCAATTTTTAAAGCTTTTTTGGACATAGGAACTGGCAGAAATTGTCTTTTCATGTGAGTATTTGATTTGGCATGGAATGCTCTGGCTGGAATTGCTTTGTGTTAGAAGTATTCCTCCAAAGAGATATAAACATGTGATTTATTAATCACTGGTATTTTATTTTAAGAGATAAATTCCTGCCTCACTTTCTTGTTTAGCATGTGGACAAGGTTTACATATTGTCACTGTTAAAGCTGGAATCAACGTGATTAAATATGGAATTAGCTGAGGCTTGGGTGGATTCTGAAGCTGGGCTGATCCAGATGTTAACAGTAAGTGGTATCTTAATAGCTGCAAAAATTTGGAAGTCAATCCTGTTCATATGTAGTCAGATTTTAACTAACTCCTGGAATCCAGCGATGCAGAACAGTGAGAACCAGGGAAAATTCAGTGCCTGGTTCTGTGGTGCTAATTCATCACAGCTTTTATCTGCTGCCTGGAATTACAGATCTGATCACTGTCACCCTGCTGGAGGGGAACTGCTGGCTGTGGCTTCACTTTTAAACACGTAGGTTTATTCTCCTTCCTGATTATTTCTGCTTAATAGTCAATGCAAGGGAAAGAGATCCCTCTCTAAGATATGAAGGGTTTGATTTTTTTTTTTCAAGCTGTTCTTCTGGGTCAGCCTGTAAAAATCCATTTTGTTGCTTTTATTCCGTGATGTTCAAATACTGCTTTATCCAAATACCACATATCCAGCTTGTCTCAAAGTGTTTGGAAAGCGTTTTTCTAGGATGATTCACTGTGTGTAAAATGAAATATGTATATGGGGAAATTCTAGACGTCCCTAGCTTTCTCCTAGGGTTACTGAATCCTGGCCCTGGTAGAAGCTGCTATAGGTCTTGCATATCTTTGGAGCAAGATTTGGCTCTAGCTTAACAATGAAAGCTCTCATTTAATGTTCTTAAAGCAGAAAATGTAGGCACTGGTTGCGTGTAGGCCTGGTACCTTAGTGATAGCAAATATTTGCTGCAAGTTCTACCTCATCCTCCTGTGGTGTGGACAGCCCTGGCAGAGCACAGAGGAGCAAGAGCTCTGAGGTCAGATGTTGTTCTTCTCCCTGTGTGGGGATTGACAGCTTGGAAAGCAGAAAGGGATTTCTTTGTGGCTCTTCTCAGTTCATCTTCTTTAGGAGACTGAACCAGTGCCCCAAAGGCTCCTCACCAATTTGGGATTCACATGGGAAATCACCCCTTCTTCTGGGAACCAGAGTTTTGTTGGGTATTTCTTGGTGCATTTTACATGAGTTGTTACATTTGCGTTCTCTTGTACTAGTAGATTTTATTCCCTTTTTTAATATCTTTGCAATTTGTTAAACAGTTCCAAATATGCAGTGTATGGGCAGATGCCTCTTAGTGTCTCTGCTTAGTGCCCAGCACTGGCACCGATCCTGTTCTGATTCACATTTTCCTGAAGCTCACAAAGACAGCAGTGAAGAAGTGGAAGAAAAGCAAGATAATTACATTTACAGAAGTGATAGAAACACATAATCCTGATGAGAAGTTTTGGAAAAAGTTTGTCTTTAGCTAGAATTTGGGGCCATGAATTCAGCTTCACATACTTCTTGTTCTTCCTTACCATGTATTTCCTCCTGCATTTTATGCTTTTCCTTGGAGTAGCAGTAAGTTAACTTAAGGAGTTAAGTAATATTTTATAAATTGACAGGCAAGATGCACCAAAAGTCTTCTTGTTTTCTTTCCAGCATCACACTCTTGATGGCAATTATATGATGGTTGTCACTAGGCTGAGCTGTGTTACAGATCACTACCAGCACTGCATGGTGCATCAACACAAATTCAGCAACAATTAACATCTTTGTGTTTACAAAACTTTCACTTTATCCTTTCACTCTCTCAACCCTGTTCTGAGATAGAATCCTTTTTTACAGATAAGAAAATAAGGGCATGGTTGTCCAGAATAGTAGATACAATCAAAAACTCAGTTTTTTGAGTTCCATCCTTGAGTTACTGTGCTAGGCTTGGCTGTGCTTCATTTTCTTGTGCTGTTGAGGCAGCAACATGTGCTAGTTTTCAACTGATTTAATTCAGAAATCTTCTGTGGTGATATCCTTTTATGGCCTGAAAGTATTCCCCAACTTGGGATGCACTGACTGTGGAAATAACACTTCTATAACATCTCTTATTATTATTATTCAAACCCGGTGATTTAAGATAATGGAAGTGCCTTGGATGTGTAATGTTTTTTCTTGCTGGCAGGGACATGCTGCGGACTCAGGCCTAAGAAAACTATTGACCTGGACATCAACTGACCAGCTTTTCTGAGGATTCTGTACAGGGTCTTTCATGACATTTTGGGTGTACCTCAAATTCTTGCCAAACTCTTTGGAACGGTTCAAAAGAGCTTTGATTGTGTGCAGTCCTCTGAAGTAGGAGGTGCCAAAAATATAAAGGTCTTTTTTAATATTTTCCACAATGTTGCAAAGCTATTAATGTAAATTACAAAAAGACTTTTTGATTACCAAGGCAAGCTACAAAAAGGGAAAATGTGGTGTAATCCATATAAATCACTTGACTAAACCATGCACAATAAATCCAGTGTTGGTGAAGCTGAGTTCCTCTATCTGGTACCACTCTTTGCTCTTTACAGTCAACATTTACTTTCTTCATTTGGCAGTTGGTGTTTGCCATGGACCCCCTTCACCTTTGTTCATGTCCTTGTGATCTGTAGCTGTGGAGCATTCTGGCCTTGTTGGCATTATTTAAAAAAAAAATTAAAACTTGAAAAGCAGTGGGGAAGTTGCCACAGAAACAGTTAAATATTTGACCCTGTTTACTGCCAGCTTAGATAAAAATCAGATTTACTTCCTTGTGAAGAAAAATTCTTCAACTCATTTTATGTGCACTGACAGTGGTAGGTTTATTGCAGCCCATTGGAATAAGGGATTTCACATGTGTTGCAGTGAAGGGAACATTTTAACCATTTTCTCCTGTTTGCCACCTGTTTCCTTCACCCACTCAGTGAATTTCACAGCTGCAGATGGTATTTCCTCGGCCAAAAAGAGCCCAGGCATCCCTGCCTCCTTCCATGTATCCAGATCAGTCCCAGCAGGAGCTGCAAGGTGTTGGTCCCAGCCCTGTGTCCCTAGGGACCCTCAGATGGGAGATTGGATGGGCTGGGGCTGGGGCTGGGGTTGGGTCACTGCTGACACCTGGGAACAGGTGAAATGTCCACTTCTTATGCAACTTAGAGAAAAACCTTTGGCTTTCCCTCTGTAGAAACCTGCTTTTACAAATGCACACCTGACTTCACTGCCGTCTAAAGTCTTGATTTAGAATCTTCCTAATCCAAATACTAACTAAGAACTAAGGACTTTGTTTTGTGGGCTCTGTTAGCTGAGAATGAGAGCTGGAAGAGTTTGATCTGGAGCTGGTGAAGAATTGGTTGCTTCTGCTTGGCTGTAGAAATCCTTCTGCTTGATAGACTGTGCTTCATTCTCTTCCTCATGCACAACCTTCCAAAGGGGATGGCTGAGGGAAGAACATAGAGCTTGTAGATGTAATCGTGCCCCTCTGTGTGTTGTTTGAATTTTAAGAGCTCTAGGGACTGCAGAATGCTTGGGAACCAAGGAACTCAAAGTACTTGCCAGTTGGTGGCAGATTTATCAGGCTCAAAGGATCAACCCAGGACTGAAATGGGGACATATGGCTTGTAAATAATGGCCTATGCACCGTGCCCATTTTTTTTTTTGTTGTTGTTCTATTATTCTTTTAATGAGTGGAGGACTTGTATTCAAATAAAAGGCATTATTTGGTTTATTCAATACTTTTATTGAAGAATGCTACTATAAAATGTGATAAGCATACATAAATAAATGTACAGCTATTGTGCCTTGATTTGTGCATGCTTGGCTATCTTGGGTTCATTTGATTTCTGGGCTCTCTGGAAATATTCCTTCTTGCAGCAGCAGGAATGAAGATCACTCTGGAAAAGTCCCATCTTCAAGAGACAGTAAATGTGAGCGTGAAGAGAGACAGTGGCCTTGGGATAGCATCAGGTGACTCTGGCTATCTTGGCCTCACCTGACTCTTCCCCTTTGATGCTGATGTCCAGGATTCCCAGGGGTGATACTTAAAGCCAGAGACAGTGTTTAGGATTCCTGTGTTCACATCTCTGCAGGTTTGTGTTGTTCTGAGTTGTACCTGTAACATCCTGAGGAAAAACTGAAATAAATTAAACCCTGGTATAAGATAAATGCTGTCCTTTCTAGAATTAGATATATTTCCCATCTGTTTGAGGTTCTCAAATCTTCCACCTACATCCTGTGCCATTGGCTGAAGAGCTGAGTAAGTTGGCTGTTAAATCTGTCTCCTACACAGTGCTGTGATGTGACAAATGCCACCACACTGTGACCCAGCTGCAGGATTTTGGCAGTAAATCCATGCAGTGAAACCAATTCTAGTTTTTCTGTGGGAAGTCAAGTGTATTAGATGTGATTGATTAATATTACAAACCATCAGTGGGTGACCCATAGAGGCTTTGGGGTTTTGTTTCAGAAAATGCTCACAAATCTGACAGAAGCTGACAGTTCTAAGGCTCTCCAGGTTCTTGGATGTACAAAACTGGGTTATGAGGACATTTTTTCATGAGATTTTGGATCACACATAGCCCTTGCCTGTGATCCCACAGCGACTCAACTAAGCAAACTCCAGCCTGCAGGTCATGGTCACGACGAGCCCTGAATCCTGAGCAGGGTGGATGCACTGTCAGTGCTCAGTGAGCAAAGCCTCTGCCCTAGTGTTTGCAGGATGCTGGTACCAACCTGATGTGGTAATGCCTGATTTAGGTTTAACCTGATTAAAGCTCTGTGGTGCAGGACAAGGGGCAGTCAGAGCTGGGTAAATGACCTAAACTTTAAGAAAGTAAGGGTGCCCAAATCTTGACGTGGAGCTGCTGTCATCTCCACCATGGAAACAACCTTTCTATGAAGGTGTGTTTGTGGTTCTAGCTGCACTACAGGTGAATGTTTACAGTCAGGTATTGCTGTGGGCAGGAGGTGAATACACACATTTCTGGCTTGGCTTACTTATACTCTTTGCTTTCTGCAGTGTCAGGGAAGTGCTAGCTGCAGGTGCAAGTTGGTGTTGAATTTTCCAATTAATTGTCTGGTTCCACAGCCACCTCTCCATCTGGCTCAGCAGGCAGTCCCTGTTCAACAGGGGCCCACGGCACAAACCCCAGGGTTTGACAGGCCAGCAGTGAGAGGTGTTGGCAGAGCTGTGCTGGGCCTGAAGGGTGTTCACAGATCAAGGCTGAATGGACTGACACTGCTGTGTCCAGGGAAAGCTGCCCTTCTCTCAATGCCTGGCACCACTTAGTCCATCATTTTTGTGTGCCAAAGCTGGTGAGGGCTGTGCATGTGGTAGTAGAAGAAGCAGGGCTGAGCCTGGCAGGCAGGAGTGCTAATGATTGTAATCCTGCTGCACTGACTCACTCGGCAACGTCAGGTTAATCGCTCGACCTTCTCTGGCTGCTTTGCTGCAGCTGTGAAAATGGGCAAAAGCAAAATTTCATCAGCCTCCAGATGCTGAATTGGAGCTGAGTATGAGCTGAGCAGCTCATACAGAATATTAATATCCATCACAAGTTAAAAATGGGTGAAGGTGGCTGGTTGACTTGTAGTTTGTTAGGGAATTGTCCCTCTCTGAATGTGACATTGGATTGCAACGTACACTAAAAATGTATGTTAAACTTTTAGTTTATTTTGCTAACTGTAATGTTTTGAAAAGCAAAGCATGATGTCCTTTTCATTCAAACTTTCTCCAAAAGGGGAAGTATATAGAGCAAAAAAACCTATAAATCCTTTCCACTTGACAGCTCCATGTATGTCCCCTGTTGTGGTGTTTGAGCTATAATAGACCCTTGTATGAAAGACTATACATTTTATTTATAGATATTTGAAATTAGTTATGGGGAAAAACGAATACCAAAAGCTCCAAACCAATACAGGATTTTTCTGTAGTGTGAATGAAGGTTGCTTTGTTTTCGTCCCCAAGTATTGCTTGAATCACTGTGGTTTGGAAAACCAAGTTGAGTCCATTGCTGTGTTACAGCTGTGCATTTGATTTTTCAGATGGGAGCACATAGACTGGCACATGGACTCTGGCATTTAAATAGTCCTTCAAGAGAGCTACGATGCAAGACTTGAATGTAGGTTTAAAAGTTAAAAAATTGGGATGAAGACACACTGAAAAACTGTACTTAAGGAGTAAAATAATCAGCATTCAAAATAAGCTGGACTTAAACTCTATTTGTTAATAAGCTTGGATCCAAATTCACCCTTAGCGAACATCCCAAAAGTACAGAATACAGTGAATTTTGGTTTTAGCTTGCTGCCATTTTGTCTGGCTGTGTCTGTGTGTGTAGTCTGTGCATTGGTGTGGAATCATTTCCCTGCAGAAGGCATTGTCTCTGCAGTGGTGCAGAGCATGGCACAGCGTTGTGGTTTCTTACGGGGAGATTTTTAACCTGGTACGTAATTCTTGTTAACGTTCACATGATATCCATCCCGTTGGTAAGAGTGCAAGTCAGGGCTATCCCCTCAGGCAGACTTCATTTAAACACTCTTCCTAGTGCCAAATTTCTAGGCATTTTTCTCTTCTAATGAATGCATGTGTTTTAGAGCAGAGACCTTTCCAGCGCTCCTCTCCCCTTCCCCCAGCCCTGCCTGTTTCAGTGCCGTGTATTGCACGGGGTCGTTACTCAAATGTTGCTCTGAAGAGTTTCAGAAAACCTGTCAAAATGATTAAGAGTCTGAAATTCTATATTACATTAATGTTTTTAAAACATCTTATTCAACAGACAATGTAATATGAAATATAACAAAAAAAGTTCAAATATTGGCTCATACATAACACTTCTTGAGGGGCTGCTGTCACTTTGTTGAAAGCAAATATTTTGAGAAGTGTGTCTAGCTCTGCAATGTGAGGAAAAAAATTGAAATAGTCTGTGCTGGTGTCAAATCATTTTTTAATAAACTGAGAGCATTTATAGTTTTCAGTCTCCATTAGAAGATTTTCTTGGGCAGATTTGACTGTAAACTCACACAGTTTGTTTTAAAAGGGCTTCAAGACCATCTGGGATTTTGGAGTTTGGGGTTTTAAAATATTTTGTTCCTTATTGCGATGAGCAAGAAACTTCTTTGGAAATGCTTCATGTTGGCTAAGCTGGCAGGGCCATCCAGCTCTTAAAGGGAAACCGATTCATTTAATAATTTTGCACAAGTAGGGAAGAAAAAGCCCAATACTGGTAAAGTAAGGAAAGAAACTTCTGGCTAAATATTCAGTGACTTTGAGTGAGAGAGGGCAGTGATGAATTAGGTGGGCAGTTCTGAATAAAGACTTCAAGACATGAATCAAGCTGATTCTCACAAGCTAATTATAATTGATTATTTTCTTCCCCACAGATTTAGGAGCTTAATTTTTAAATTTGGTGTCAGAGCTACAGTCCCCGTGTTTCTGGTGGGCCACCTTTAAGTACTGAAAGATCACAAGAAGTTGTCCCCAGACTGTTCAGGCTGAAGACCCCCAGGTGTCCCAGCCTGGCTCCAGCCCATGGAGTATCTCTGTGGCCTCCTCTGCACCT
This sequence comes from Horornis vulcanius, assembly GCA_013401035.1. Lineage (NCBI taxonomy): Eukaryota > Metazoa > Chordata > Aves > Passeriformes > Scotocercidae > Horornis > Horornis vulcanius. The sequence goes on along the minus strand of VZUA01026105.1, from coordinate 34,243 downwards.
GCCCCAGCAGGTCCAGGTCTCTTTTCATGCTGTGTCTGGTGCTGATTTGTGCCCTGCCTGTGTCTGTCCTGTTCTCCTGCTGTGAACTGAGGCCCAGCCTCAGAAGGATGGGTGGCTTCTTAAGTGTTTTGCCCACCAAGTGAGTACAACCAACCTGCACCTGGTTTCCTTCCAGCACTTTCAACTCACCTGTTCTTGAAAGTCCCAGTGATGCCATTCCAACCTTCTATCGGCAATTTAGTTAATTAAGCTACAACTGTTGGGTAATTCCTCACACGCCTAAGCTGGGTGTTTTGTGATGAAATTCAGCCTTCTTTCTTCTCATCCTACTCGTGGAACACTCACCCTTTTTGCAGCAGCCCAGGGATGTGTCTGAAGACAGTTACCCATCTGCCTCCACCCCTGTCTCCAGACAGAATGATATCATGTATTCTTTTCCAGCTTGGCATCTCCAAGGAGTTAAGTTTCAGCAAGTTTTGTGGAAAAGAGGAGTTGAATAAAGGAAAGATGAGGGAACTGGTGCTGTTACAAAAAGACATATATACAGAATTCAAATGTTCCCCATTCTGAGGCAGCATCCTGCCAATGGACTGGCTCACAGAGTCAATGGCTGCCTGTTCTCCAGACAGATAGGAAAGGGTGGGAGCTGGAGAGACTGGGAGATGTGACTGGGGGAAGGAAGGAAAGGGGATGCTGAAACAAGAACTGTCTTGGAGAAAATATTGAGAATATTGAGATTTGAGTGAACAGGACTAAACACAGAAAATTTTAGTTTCAATGTCTGCTGAAGCGTTGATGTTAAGACTTGTTTTGAGCAGGCGTGGGAGTCTGGTGCACATCCTAGGACCCAAAATTCCTGAACTTTGCTTAAGGTCATTTTGTAGTCTGAGCCAGTCTAATTATTTTATAATGGGATGTAAATTATTTGGAAAACATATTGAACTGAGTGTTCAGACTCACAAATTTTGTTCCATGTTTTACTGCTGGAATGAGAAGAAAGATCTTTTTATCAGGATTTTCATTATTAAATTGGTGATAATTATCTGCATTTTGAAATACATGAGTGAAGAACAGCACAGACATACTGAGTTATCAGTCTATATCTTTTATCAGAGGAGGGAAAAATGTTGAATATCCTACAGAAACCTTATATAAAGGAAAAACCAGTGCAATTTGCCTAACAAAAAAATACCACGTCTCTACAACTGAGATCTTGGTACCTTGCTCTTACATGAGATAACATGCCAATCTAAGCATTTCAGCAAGTATATGATTTATACTCAGGGTTATTTGTGCTGGAAAAGTGTGGTGATCTGTAGAGGAAAAAATCAGACTCGTCATATGAACTCATTTCAGCACAAGAGTCAGTCAAGAGAAACATTAGAGAAGTGTGTGTGTGAAGGGGGGACTCACTGCCAGCATTTACTTGCAGTCATTTTGTTCGTCTGTGATTTCCATGGCATTTTCTGTTTTGAGAGAATTTCCTCCTAAATTACTCTAACTCCAGTTTAGATTTCGTGAGCATTATTTAGTGTGCAGGTTCCCAACACGTCAGGAGCCATGGGCATTATCATGTTCCTACAATGTTGTTGCCTATACCCTCTTTTGATGGTCCCTTTCAAAGTTCTCATTTAATCCATTCTTCACCTTTGTCCAACAGCATAAGAGGAGTTGAATTACTGCACTAAATCCACATGAGAAAGCTCGATAACAGATTATTCCTCTTTCCTCAGTACTGCTTTTATATTTTTTTCACTATTGATTTCCTGATTTTACAGCTTTTGAAGGAGCTGTTTTGAAACACACAAGTATAGGTTGGAAACCTAGAATTTGCTTCAGGTGCTTCTGAGACTCTACAGTTGTCACATTTTTGGGTCAACCAGAGATCTCATTGAAAGAATGATCATGAGTTCTTAAAAGCCAGGAGAAAAACAGCGACAGCTGAAAAAAATCCCAAATGTGGCATTTGAGTTGTCCATAGATTGTCTTCAAAGTGGTGTTTCAACAAAAACTTCTGGAAAGATTTTTTCAATAAAACAGTCGACATGACTCTGTGGAAATAATGACACAGAGGTTGGTGCTGGAGCAGATTGATAGT
>VZUA01026105.1:7314-24530 GCA_013401035.1 Horornis vulcanius | reverse complement strand
GAGTGCAGGTTTGCTTATGGACAGAGCAGCCAGTGAGCTCTTCCATTCTGAAACATTTTACTCATTATTCAGCTAAGAGCTCAAATGACATTTCCTGTGATGATTTTTGAGTGGTTTTGTTCCACTGAAGGGCATAACCAAATGAAAACACAGAATAATATTTTTAGGGGCTTTTTCACATGCATAGACTTAATATTTTATTATTAGTTGTCTTGGAGATAATTGTCCTCTACTGTAAAGCCTAGACTTGGCTTTTGGTGAGATGGAAAGATGGTTCAAAGAAGGAATTTTGAAGGTGATCCTTCAGTTTGTCTCCCCAGACTGAGCCATCTTTTCACATGCACGGAGCCATTGCTTCTGACCAAGTGGAATTTTGATTGGAAAAGCCTGACCCGCCGAGCACTCTGAGTTAACTACACCTGTGCAGTGGCACGAGCAGCCAAGTTCTCTTTCCCGTAATTTCTAAATAACTGCAAAACACATAAATTCCTAGCCCTGACCTCTCAGTGCATTCCATACAGTTTTGGCATGGGAACAGAGTTGCCTCGAGCCCAGACGTGCGTTGCAGTGCAGCAGATCCCAGGCAGGAGAGGGCTGCAAATGTTCTGTGCACTTGCACATTTATATCCATTTCTTCAGGCCCATAAAGCAGGAGCTGCTGGGGTTTAATGCACAGCTTCACTTTTTCCCGTAAGCATTTCCAGGCCATTTGTCTCAGTTGGTTATTGGTGTCTCTGAACACGTGGGGTTGGATTGCACCTTGTTAACGTTGGCCTCTCCTCCAGAGTCTGGGACTGCTGCAAGGCTTGAGCAGAGGATGCAGAGACATGAACCTTGTCCCTGCAGCAGTCTCTCAGCAATTAAGAGAGATTTCCTAGTTTGTAAAACCTGGAGATGAAGGTAGTGGAACCTGAATAGGAATTAAGTTCTTTCAATGGAATGGAATTATATCAGTTAAAAACAATTTTGGCGATAGATGATTGTGATCGATCCAGTCTTAAAACAGTGACTCAAAATGTTTGGCTGGTGCTAATTCTTGAATTGCTGATGTTGAAGGAGCCAAAACCTTTGAAATTCAACTGTTGGAGAGTAGGTGGAGCAAGGTGTTTGGGATGTTTTTCTTTCCTTTGAAGGAAATCACAAAGGGATTTAAGAAAATATGCTGCATCAGGAACTGGGATAAATTATTAAATTTTCCCTAAGAGAATGCAACTTGAAATATTGGCCCTTTTGAAACAGAATAAAGTGATGAGGTGGATTTGCCATCTTAATCCCCTTCCTAGCAGAGAAAGGGGAGCTGGTTGTGAATTACAGACAAAGTTATCTGTATGTCTGCCTCTGTAAGGATTTGCTTGATGGCTGAACAAAGCCAAACATTCCACTACAGCATTTGTACTGATGAGAAGACTGTAGACTTTGGAATTTATTTGGGGAGTGATTTAGGATAAAAAAACTGGAAATCTTGTAAGGATATACCTTTATAAGCTATAGATCCACACAGCAGATTCAAGAGGACTGGTGATTGAAGGCACTGTGGGGGAGAAAAAGTATTATTTACATATTTTTTAAAATCTATTTTTTAAATCTTATTTATTAACCACTCATATTGTGGTTAATAGTTGATACCCTTTTGACATCAATTGAACAGATGAACTTGCTAAGAAGAGAGTTGACTTTAATTTGTGCCCTGAGAATGAAGAAGAGAGGCTGTTGCTTAACACTGGTGGGTGCAGAGGGAAGTGAATATTTGTGTATGGTAATCAGGGTTTAAGTATCTTAAAAGCTGATATGAACACAGATGTTCCTCAATTGAATTACAAGATCTTTGTAAGGAGAACAAAAAAGACTGTGCAGGTTAAAAGGAGACAGGGAAGCAGCTTTGAAGGTAAAAATATTCTATTTAATGTCCTGCCTGTCTATTTCTCTCTAGGGCATCACACCTACACAGTGCAAGTATGTAGGAAAGTTTGGCTTATGGTGCCATGCTCAATTACAAAAATCAATTAAGTGTGATGTAGCCTGTTTGGACAATGTGTGCATACTGCAAATCATATCTTATATCTTTTGCATGTTGATCAAGTTAGCATTTTGTTCTCAATTTCTTGTAATTTTTTTGGAGTAGTTAGTGCTCACTGCCATTGAATTCGTCATGGCTTTGTTGTCTTAGTTTTGGAGAAAAGTTTTTAAGGGCTTTCTCACTTGTATTTAAATGTCTTGGGTGCTTTGGTGCTCCTTTCTCCCTTTCTGCCTCTTGTAGATATTTGCTTTGTGTGAGCTTGCTTTGGATTTGAGTTTTTTCCCTGTAGGTATTGCAGAAAGCATGATCTCAGTTCTTCTGGTTTGTACTGTTAATAACATACCTGAATACTTGGCAAAACCCCATCATTCGATGATTGCTGAGCAGCTCCAGGTTTCTTTGGCTACCCAAAGGAAATATAAAATTAATTAGCAACATAATTTAGGTTTTTACCTGCCTTGTAAAAGTGCACAAATGTTTGTACTGTTTCGAGGCTTCTGGCTGCAATCCTGTTCTCCTGTTTGAGGATATCAAATGCTGAAATTCAGCTGAATTGCTGAAGAGTTGACAATTAGTGTTGGAGATTCTCCTGAAGTGTTTCTCTGCCTAGCTATTCATTTGCATGTCAAATGGCTTTTGAGGAGAAGTAGATACTAAAAATGAGAGGCTTTTTTACTAAAAGCTGCTTTTTAATACTAAGTGATGTTTTCCTAGCTGAGGACATTGGCTACCTTGAAGCTGCATTAGATTTTTTACTATCAGACCTAAATTGTTTTATGTTGTATGAAATGTCTGTCTCTTCTGGATGATGAAATGCCTGATTTTCTCATCTTAGTGGGTTATAAAGCTGCATCGACACTTTTCATTTAATATCACACTCTGATTCTTGAATTTTGATGGGAATTTATCCCCTGGAGAAACTAACGGGAGAATCTAATTCTCTGATGGCCCTTTGTACTTAACAGTTTATTTGTCTTTGTTATCTAAGTGTTATTACTTGAGTTTCAGCTGAATTTTGCAGTGTAGCAAGATGATACAATCTTTCCTTTCTTCCAAGGTTCCTTAATCTGATTTTCAGGAAGAAACAGTTCCGACTGCCTTTTATTTCCTTGGCAGGGGACCAGCTTTAAATGAGGACATGTGTCCAGACAGCAGCTGGTCCATAAGATGCTGAGCAAGAGCTGACTCAATCCCTTGGTTGGGGTGACACACGCTCTCCCAGCTCCCACTTTCCAAGGTTGCATGGTAACCAAAAGGTCAAACTTATTCCCTCAGCAGTGGAAATCAAATGAAACTTCACAATCCTGAGCATTTTTCATTCATCAAATCCTTCAGGGCCCATTCAGTGCTGGTGTACGTGTCCGGGTGAATCTCTGCTTTTCCATGATCCCTCTGTCCAGCTGGGCGGATGTGAGGGCCAGATGAACACCCAAAGCTCTCCTGATGGCTCCACACACAACTGCAGCTTCCTTGTGAGGGAGTGGAGCCTTCCAATTTTTATTTTGGCTGCTGTTGTTGAAGCAGGGTTATTAGATGTGCATGGAAATGTGCAAAAACCCCTTTAAAGGCAGCTAAAGCTGGTGGTGTCCTGCTCCTAGCACTGCTGATGGGTAGGGTTTGATTAGCTGGGTAAAATGGGAGAACCTGTTTCCTTTTCTGACAAACTCAGTGATTGGTAGGGTCAGTGAAAAACCAGCTGAAACATTCTAAGGGCCATGAAGGAGGGATTGGAACACCTCTCCTGTGAGGAAAGGCTGTGAGAGCTGGGGGTGTTCAGCCTGGAGAAGACAAGGCCCCCGGAGATTTTATTGCAGCCTTTTGGTACCTAAGGGGCTCCAAGAGAGCTGGAGAGGGACTTGGGACTGGGATCTGTAGTCATAGAACAAGGAGGAATGGTTTTAAACTGCCAGAGGGCAGGGTTAGGTGGGATATTGAGTAGACATCCTTCCCTGGGAGGGGAGTGATGCCCTGGCACAGGGTGCCCAGAGCAGCTGTGGCTGCCCCTGGATCCCTGGCAGTGCCCAAGGCCAGGTTGCACCCTGGGACAGCTGGAGGTGTCCCTGCCCATGGCAGGGAGAATGGAATGAGATGAGCTTTAAGGTCCCTTCCAAGCCAAACCATTCTGTGATTCTGTGATAATAAATAGGGCCTTTGCTCTGCTTTTACACCCATGTTTTCACATTGACTCATGTCTCATACAACTGTAAAATGTTTGATAATGAGATCCAGCATGTCCAGAGAGGCTTTGGAGTTCTTTTTAGAACATGGTTACCTAAGAAGTTCATGGTCACTTTTCTGTGGCCCAGATTCAGTGGCCGATCCCTTTTTGCTTAAATGTGTGTTTAGCATAACTTCATGTGGCCCTTTAAAAAGATCTGGGTCTGCCCATTCTAGTTCAAGGGAGTTCCAACTTAAAATATATAGCTGGTAAGAAAAATGCATTACTTACAGGTTTCATGAAAAATTTTGCATGTTTGTTCCAGATATATATATATATATTTAGACAGAGAGAGATAAATATGAAAGTTTTATCTGGAAGGCAAGAAATGTGTCCATTCCATTAGATCAAATCATGTATGATAATGTTGCTTTTAAAGTTTGGTCACCCACAGTGAGAAAAAAAGAAATTAGTAAAAGGGACAGCTTATGGTTAAGTACATGGATTATACAGTCATAAAAATAAATACCTTGTTTATTCACCATCACAAATAATATCAATAAATGAAAATTGATTGCTTTTTTACCAAAAAAGGTGTTAGATTGGCTCTGAAGTTATCAGCCTGGAAAGCTGTGCTGATAAATGCCTTTTTGCTGTCCAATTGCCTCAGCACTCAGCTTGGCAAACCTCTTGTGTTTTGTTCCTCACAGTAATATGGAGGTGAACTATATTTCAGTGTCTTTTGTTTGGTTTTAAAGTTAGAAAAATACTTGTCCAGGTCTTGATGTAACTGTCTGTTGTTAATGGTAACCTCCAAATAAAAAAGATGGGAGACGAGCAGTGATCATCTGTGACTTCTGGCGTTGCATGATGAGACTTGAAAAAATGGCTTCACTTCTTTCTTGCCTTTTTAGTTTAAATGTGTAATTTTATCAAGGTAAATATTGCAAAGATTAACCAGATTTTCCTCATGAATGAATGTGTCCTATATTTTGAATCATTTGCTGGTTTGATTTTTTCCTTGTGATTAATCTTTAAGTGAAAACCCAGTACCCTGCCTTGCTTCTCATGCACATTGACATGGATCATGTGGCACAGGCAAGTTCAGTGCCAAACATCTGTTCTCTTACTGAAGCTAAAAGTGGGTGCTTTCAAGCACTGAAACCTCCCATAAGTCCCCTGAGGGCCGTTTCAAAGGCAACTTCAAGGCTTTAGCAAAAGAAGTAGCAGGAAACTGTCAAAGGATTTGAAATCATCATACCTGGGTCCCTTGGCTGTCTTTTGGGCAGAGGTTGTCGCTTCAGCAGAAGGATATTATTGATTGTACCTCAAATTGCTCCATTGCTTCAGTTCATTTGGTATCTTTGTGGAGATTCCTTCACTCTTAAGTGTTACCATAAAGGAGGAACTTGGAAATTGGAGGCAGGGCTGACACCCTTCCTTTTTAGTAGCAAAATGTGCAAACAATGCTGAGTGTGTTCTGTGTGCATGATTCAGTGGTGAACTCCCTGATGGCACTGCCATGCATCCCAGACATTCCTGCAGGCTTGTACAGCTTCCAGCCCTATATGGGACTCACCAGGTGCCAGATGAAACATCCCCACATTTCCTTTCTGCTGGAAATCCTCCATCCTCCAGGGAAAGCAGCAATATTCAGCCTCCTGTGACAAATGCTCTCGATGACTTATTGCTGACACAAGACCATTTCTCCAGTGACCTCTCATCTTCCTGCACGCTCAAGGCTGCTGTAACTCTGTTCTGACATTCTGTAACATTCTCCTGCCAGAAGTCTCAGGGTCCTCTGCACAGTGGTGTTCTCTCCTTGGTCTTGGGAGCAGAAAACAGGAGTAATATTTCTGAAGCGTGTCGGTCTCCTCCATGCCAAAGCAACAGTTGCCTGTGTTTATCTAAAGTTTATTTCACTGCCTTGTAAAATACTTGTTTTAAGCAGCAATGGGCTTTCAACACCACAGATCAGCTGAACTTTGCTGCAGATTCTGGTCAGAATTTGGCCTGCTCTGTGTTTTCTATTTGGTCTAAAGTACAAGAGATCAGACTTTCAGAGAAACGTTAAACTTGTGTGTATGTGCACATGTGTTTTCTTGCTAAAGTACTAATGATTAAAAAGAGCATTTCTGACAGCAGGAAAGTTTTGTGTTACAGGATATTTTTGTGTAGCAGTCTCCTTCACCTGATCTGTGCTAATTCACTCCAACCTGAAGCACTGCAAGCACTGACAATCTTTGGAAACATTTCTGAGCACCTTATCCTCTTTTTTGCTGTAGGCTTCTAGCTGAGGCATTTTTCTTTCTGCTTGAGGCCTTCTGTTGCATGTCTTAATCATCTTCTGTTCCCTTAGGCTGGGAGCTGAGTCCAAACCTCAGCCTGAGCTCTTGGACAGGTGTTAGGCCTGAGCTTCAGACAGCACAGGAATGAAAAGCTATATGCTCTAAAAAGTGGCCATGGACTTAACACTGGTTTAGTCCCAAGATGTATCAGATATTTCCATCTACTTTTCAGTTTCCCAAGATTCTTATGGGATTCTCATTTCTGTAGCTGCTGTGGGCATAGGTTTTTTTCCTCTTACACAGTGCTTCAGCAAAATGCTTCCCCAGACAAGGGAGCAGAGATCTTTGGAACAAACATTTTTCAAGACTTTAATCATTTCATGGAAATACAGCTTTCCAGTGATGAGCTGAGACCTGATGGCAGAGGTAAAAACAGAACAGTTGTTTTGGAAATAGCTTTACTGCGATCTAGGACTGTGACTTTTTAAACTTCATCAATGCTTTTTTGCCAGGTTCTGTATATTAGGTGGTCTTATATTCAGAGGGCAGATCAGCACTTCAGTACAGCAAGATAAGTGATTGATCCACTGACTAGAGTTGGATATCAACTTCTTCCACAGGGCTCACAGACGTGGACGTTGCCATGACACTGTCCTGGTGTTTGGCTGAGCTTGAAGTAGGGATTCCACCAACAGAAGTCCCTCAAAATGCAGTTCCTGGAATTAGTGGGAGGACAGAGCCTCTGTCCTTGTGTTATCTTCTGTCCTGTCATCTACACTGCATTTTAAAAATCATACATAATTTTCCTTATTATTAAAATTAAGATCTGGAAGTGAGTAAATAATAATTTGTGAACCTAATAAATCTTCTTGCTTTCTACTGCTTTAGGTGTCAAAGGTCATCTCTTTGTTGGCTTTAAAGAGAAATTATGGTCATCAGTGACTGATAAATACACTTTCCAAAGCTTGAAAAGACTCTAAGTAGGCAGGTTCATCCCACTTCTCTTGCTGCCTGTTCTATCCCTCTACACCTCTGTAAGGATATATTGTAAGATCCCTTTTTATATATCTTTTCCCTGTAAAAACCTTTTACTTTAAAAGAGGAGATTATGTTCTGGTAAATATACCTGCTACTTCCAAGTAACAAAGTCATTAAAAAGTCAATAGGTCTTTTATGTAACTCCAGTCTAATTTGCTTCTCCTGTTCACCCTCTCTTCTGTGCTGCTCTGTGCAAGCCAACACCCATATCCACTAAAGCAGGGTGTGCATAGTAGCTCAGGGTCCCAGACACCGAGCTCCAAAATGTATTTTTCCAGCAGCCTTGGATTTGCCTGGCTGGCTTCTTAGCTGGCCTCAGCTCAGGCATTTTGGCTGGCTCCACTGCTGGCTGCTCTCTTAACTCCCAAAGGCTCTGATAATGGGGTCAGCTCGCTCCTTGAGATACCATTTGCCTTTTGAACAGAGCTCAGATGGAAAAGAGTTTGCACTATTACACCAGTGAACTGTGGTTATTACTGGGAATCACACAGGCAAGGGGGAGAGCAAAGAAATCATCTGAGCTCCTGGAAGTTGGTGTGTGTGTCACTATTACTGGTGTGTCTCGTTTCTAGACAGTCCTTGTCCTGGGGGGGAATCCTCTTTTCCCTTGACAGGGCTGGCAGAGCACTGAGGCTGAATCCAGCCCTCAGCCTTCCTCTCACTCCTGGGGAAAGAGCAGCATCAGCAGGAAAAGCTTTTAAAAGGCTGATGGCAATCTGGAGCTTTGCTGGGTTACTGGCACCACCACGGTGTGGTAGAGACAGGAACTGGTTGAGATGAGACTGAAAAATACATCTTCACAAAAGCCCCTCCCTTCAAAGGAGATCATACAGATTGTGGCAGCATTTCCTTCTGCACAGGGTACACTGTGTATATGATGTATATAGCAATACTGCTTTGCAGTAGTTTTTATTTTAAAGAAAATTTCAGTTTCTAGGGCTGAGCAGAAGGACTGAAGGATTAAATGACAGCATTTCATGGTGTGTCAAAACTGAGATCTCTCTTGGGGTTCATATTTGTGTGTTTTGCTGAATGACAAATTGACAGAACCTGGGTTGAGAGCAATCTAGATCTGCAAAACTAAGGGGCCGGAATTGTGAGGAATTTCTTCTTCAAAATAATATTGTGGTCCTTTCTGAAGGTCCTGCTTTGAAATTTGCCCTATTCAGGTGTCATTCCATGTTTCTTTACACTTGGGACTGCTCAGTCCAGCTTCTAAAGGGGTTTTTATAAAAGTGTCTGAGACTTGCATCCATCCCAGAGATATTTTACTTGACAACATCAACTTTAAAAGCAAACTGTGGCATAAATAAATGTCTAATTGTTTGCAAGCTGGATTTCAGGTTATTGAAGGAGCTGGGAAAGAACCCAGAACTCTGCATTTCTTCTGCTCTCCTTGTTTAGGTCTCCATTATGAATAGTGCCATGATTTAAATCAGGAGTTTCCTAACTCTTGGCCAAACTGAGCAGTGATGTAAATGGATGAAATGAATTTGCATTGTTTGATGCACCAAGGGAGCTGATGGTTCAGTGGACAAACCCTGAGAAGCGAGAGGACGTGTTTGGGAGAAGTCAATCCCAACTGTTGTTCTTTCCGGTTCGGCGTCGGGTCGGAAAACCTGCAGCGCCATGAATGAAAGCCTACACTGGCACCCTCCCCAGCTAGGGGTGGAGGTGGAACAGAAGGAAACTCCACATTTTATAGATTTGGAGAGCCACTACAAAGGCAGAAAAATATTTTGACTCTGACTAAGTAAGGTCTCTGCGCAGCTCAAATGATCTCCCAGGAATTAGAAGCTATGCTGAGAAATCTGGTAACAACCCTGAGAAGGTCATTGGTCCTTTTTCAGGCTAATAATTTCCAAACTATTGCATTAACCTTTTTACCTTTATCTAAAGGTCAGCAGAGGTAACATATCCGTGAAGATCTCCTATGAAAATACTTTTTTTTAATGGCTCATTTTCCCCTTCTTAGCACGGAATACTAGTTGGAAACATCAAGTCATACGTTGGATAAAACCCCACTTCATATTCTCAGCTCTGTGATCTTACTCCTTTCAAATTTTAAAGCTACTCTGGATAAGGTTCTACGCTGTATAAAATCATAACTAATTAAGATTAAAAAGAACAGGCTTCAAGCATACAGATTAATTTTATTTTTTAGTATTAAACTTACGTCTACCAAACAACTACAGCAGAATGGTTGGAGACTGAAATTTGCCTGACCCTTTGGGACTCTTTTGAGCTACTAAATTGTAAAGAAATCTGCTACATATCTGCTTTGGAAACTTTTCTATGTGGTCCAGCTCTGGAAAAATGCTGTTGGTTCTGGATGGCTCTGCTTTTGCATTTGTTTTTTTGGGTTTTTTTAGTATGAGTGCTGTTGACTGGAGACCCATAAATGGAGACTTATCAGTTGCTTGTAATTTATAGCAGGTGAATGATTGCTCACCACAAGCATGTTTAAAAGAATAAACAAGAACATGACTTAAATATCACTTATTCAAGATACCCTTTACAGGCTCAGCCAAGATCATCTTTTCTCGCCTTGTNTTTTTTTTTTCTGAACTATAGTGTTGTGCTGGGCAAGGGATAGTGGAGTTCCTGAGCATTACACCCTCTGCTACCTTTCCCTGCCAAGGAACAGCCCCTCCCTATCCAGTGCTGCAGCAGCTTCATCCATCTAATACAGATGCAACCTTGCCTGGTGCTTAAAGCACAGGCCCATTATTGATATTTTTTTTCCTTATTAGCCCTTGATATTGTTTAGCAACTATATCAATTCTCTCAAAATAAATATTTCCATCTTCTATGGTGTTAGAGATTTTAAGTGATTCACAGAACTTGAGGAAAGAGATAAAAGCAAAATTTTTGTAAACATAGAAGAACTTTCTGTATATTTCTTTATATGTCCCACTTCCTTTGAGAAGTGCTGCTCTGTTCTTATTTACTGATGTCAATAACAGGGAAAGGTTTCACTGATTCTTCACCTAAACTGCACCATAGTGCTGCAATCCAGCAGGAAGGGGCTGTTGGGGAGAACAAAGTGCTCAGGTCCTGCAGGAGCTCCACCTGCTGTCCCAAGGATGGGGGTCCCTGAGGCCGGAAATCTCGAACAAAGCCAAATACCAGCCCCAGCAAGCAAGTGAGGCTGTGGGCAGGGTAGGCAAGTGTGGCTGGGTCTTCTGTAGAGTGTTGACTCTATCCTAGAATCATAAAATACCCTGAATTTGAAGGGACCAGTGAGGATCACCCAGTCCGACTCCTGGCCCTACACAGCAGCAATCCCACCCTGGGCATCCCTGGCAGTGCTGCCCAAATGCTCCTGGAGCTCTGGCACCCTCGGGGCCAGGACCATTCCCTGGGCAGTGCCCAGCACCCTCTGGGTGAGGAATCTTTCCTGATCTCCAACCTAAACCTCTCCTTCATGCTGATTTCTTGAGTCCTGTCACTGGCTATGAGTGAAAGATCAGAACCTGCCCCTCTGCTTCCCCTCATGAGGATGCAGAAGAGTGCAGTGAGGTCTCCCCTCAGTCTCCTCTTTTCTAAGCTGAACAAACCAAGTGCCTTCAGCTGTTCCTCAAAAGGCCCTACCAGACCCTTCCCCATCCTCGTGGCCTCCTTTGGACACTCCCTGGTGGCTTCATGTCTCTTTTATGTTGTGCTGTGCCATGACAACGACTCTGTACATCGTGCTTTGCTGTCCTACAGCTCCAAACACAAGGGCTGCTGAAGTTACTGTCCAGAATTAGGAATAACCCCTTAAAACATGAAGCTGTTGGCTTTTCTGGTTTGTCAGAGGGCTGCTGCAGAGGGTGCTGCTCAGCTCCCCTGGCTGTTGGGGTGTCTGCTGCACCTCTGCTCTCTAAGCTTGCGGAGGGAAACATCCACCAAAATTATTCCCCAGTTGCTGGAGCAGTGTGTGAACTAAACAGGATCCCAAAGCCAACATTCAATTAAAGATAAGGATAAATGCAAGATCTCTTCAAGGAGAAAAAATAATCCCAACAGCCAAATGTCACCCTATGGATTCTTGTTTGGCTTTGAAATCCATCCTGCTGTTCCTTTGCTCAGCAAGGCTCGAGGAGACAAACTGAGGCAGTTTCTGGGGTGTGCCCTGTGTCTGGCTGCGAGGGCAGGGAGCACTCTCAGCACCTGTGTGAGCATGGCAAGAGTCACCTCAGCACCGAGGTGTCATCACTTGGCCCTTACCTACATGGAGGGAATGGATTTTTTGTTCAGGCTGGGGATATTCTCTTCCAGTAAAGGCATGATGTTTGTTGTCCACTCTTAGTTATTATCTGGCAGCGTCAAGTGGAAAATACTGATAACATTAAAGGCTGTGAAATTACAATGTTTTAATAGGCCTCAACCTTGTGCTGCGTGACACCCTTTTAATGCTCTGATTTCTAGAAGCCAAGGCCAATTTTTCCCTATTATGTTTTGTAAATTGCTCCAGCTGTGGGGCTTTATTTATTTATTTATTTATTGCCCTCCTTTGCTAACAGGTACTTAGACTATAACCCACTTTTAGATCCCAAAAAAAATCTGATTTGATTTACCTTGTGGTCACCACAGCCACTGTAGTATTTGATATTAATAAGGTAAAGGAAAGAATTCCATTGCCTGAAGTGTTCATTCAAGACTTGGGAAAACCTTTCTAATGACAGAGATGTCTGATTGCCAACCAATAACCTGTAAAACCAAGAAATAGACTTTGGGAGAGGAAAACTTCAAGGAGGATGGGATGGGAGAAGGAGAGAAGGGACAAAGTGAGACAAAACAACAGAAGGGAAGTGGGAGCTCTTGTGCTTAATCAAATGAGACTTCTAATTAGTGCATTATTTCTAGGATGGTAAGGAAAGGGTAATAACAGATGTTCCAGCAGGCCTTCCTCAAGGAGTACAGAAAAATTAGGGGAGAAAAAGAGAGCAAAAAGATCTGGGAAAAGTTTCTAAATATGCCAATATGGGCTTTTTTCTTTCAGGCTGCATTTTACTAAGAAAGCCATTTCCTCTCCTCCCTTTTCTGTCTGCCTACCAGAACTGCAGGATATTCAGTTACCAATGGGAGAAGAAAAGATTGCAGTACCTTTCATAAAATTTTATAGAATTGCAGTTTGGTGTTTTCTTCTAAGCTAATTCACAGCTCAGCAATCTAGTCTGTCTTCAGATATTCTGTAGCTGATTTCCCATAAGGAAACCTACAAACTGTCTAACAGGGACTTGATTCCCAGAAATTAATAGTATGAATCTCTCATGCATAAACAGTCCTTAATATTGCACATGTGGCTGAAGTGACCTCTTTTAGAAGGACCTTGCTCTAGACAGAGGAATGCTGTGTGATTGAGATGTTGGCACATCCCTTGGTAACCTGTCCATGAAAAATTTCCACCTCATTTCTAGTTCGAATGTAGAGACATGAGCACTTACTCTGGTTATGCCTTTGCTGAGTTCAGGGTGACTTACTCTTTCCTTATAAAGTAATTCTGAAAGACTGCGTTCAATTTTTTTTACTTTTCTTTTTACTTTTTTTTTAATTGACCTCCTCAATAGATCAGGATCTTTCAGGTGCTTTAGTAGGTATATTTCCCTGAAGTTTTTCTCTTTGTTCAAGCTCCTTTTAAGTATGGATGCACATTCTAACCCACATATTACAGCAGAATCAAATGTACTTCCCTTAAGAGCAGACGGCTTCAAGAGTCAAAGCAGCAATAAATAAGTTATGGTTGTGGGTCTGGAGAAACTGAAATTTCCCCCTAATGTGAGGAATGTTTGAACCTGTTTGTGTGAGTGGCAGGGTTATGTTGGTGGCTTATTCCAAGGCATGGCTGAGTCCTCCCAGCAGCTGTTCCCTGCCGAGGCCCCAGGGAGATCATCAACCTTTCGGATCTGTGGAAAACTCAAGGGTCGTGTTCAGTCTAGACCAAAAGAAAACTCTCAGTGTCTGCAAACGTATTTAAGGACTGTTAGGGAAAGGACAGGGACCAATTATTTTGATTAGGCAATAAGGCCAGAGAAGGCTTAGGAAAAACCGTGTGAGGAAGGTCAGTGCAGTGAGGTTCCAGGAGAGGTGACCAGCCCCAGCAGGTGAGATTGGCACCTGCTCTTGGGGAGAGTTTGGGGTGGTGAGGTCCCTGCTGCTCTGAAGGAAAATGATGGATTGGCTTGACCCATCTGGGATTCCTTCTAAGCCTGGTGATCCTGTGTGCCACAGTCTTCCAGCACATCCCGTCAGGCTTCTCTAGCAACTTTCCAGAAATAAAAATCTGTTCATAAAAAGCACGTGTGTGTACATGCAAGTGTGAAACTCTAAGGGGTAGCAAGTTATGGGGTTGTTTGGGATCTCTTTTTATATCACAGACAGTGTTTGAAAGGGCAGCTCCTCATCCAGCCTCGTGCTGCCTCTGACTGTGCCACAGAACTAAACCTAAGGTAATTTTCCAAGAATATCCTGTATTTTCTTCCAACTCCAAGCTTCTGTCTGCATGCTCATGAATCTTTTTCCCTTCTTTACTTAGCAGGTGTCAAGGGAGAAGTCAGAAATGCAGGTGTAGAAGGAGGTATTTTGAGACATTCAGCTTAACTTTTATTTTCTTAATCATCCACAGTGTTCTCCTGAACTTAAGTACAGCCTTCACCTCAGGAGAATGTGCTTGGATCTGGCTTAGTCAGAAGGTGTCTGCTGCAGGCTTCAGGATATTTGAAACGAAAGCACTGTGAAAGCAGTGAAAGATCCTTCCTTCTCCTTAAGGACATCATCACTGCTGGGGAACTGGTTATAGAATATTGATTAGGACTCCAGTCTGGGAATTTTGGCAGTTTACCAATTTAGTAAAAGGAAGGAAAGAGAATCAATTTCAAGAGGAAAGGAAGGAAAAAGATACGATACTTTTCTAGAAGTAAAAGTCAGGTGCTGAAGTTCATTTTCTATCAGGTTCAGTCCATCTAGGAAGGTTTAAAGTTCTATTAATACTGAATTATTTATGTGGCTTCATTCAGCAGCATCATAAATTCCTGGATTTTGCACTTACAATAGTCTGTTTTTAATACATCCTTTGCAAGTCTGTCTTGGTGATATTCCACATGGCTGGGAAGGTGGGTAAGAACCTTTCAGCATGACCATTCTTTGGCTGCACATTTTAACAGCCACCTTCAGCTGAAGAGAAGCACAGAATTATTCTCGAGACTAGCACAGTAGTTGTTGGAGAGATGTGTCCACATAGTGGCATTTACAAGCACAAGGAGTAGAGATGGCTGACTCTAATGAGGTCCAGCTTCTTAAAAAGCTGATGGCCAGACCTTTTATTTGAAAGCAGGGCTTTTTCTGCTGGCTTGTGCTGCTTGCTTCCTGTGTCATTGCATTTAGACACCTTCAAAACAAGCTGCTTACTANAAAAAGTCTGAGCTTTGGTGGCTGTAATTGCACTATAAAAAGAAGAGCAAATCAGTAGAAAGTGGTTCAGAGTCTTTTGGTCTTAGATTCTGTCAAAGAGAGATTTAAATAGATTTGACTTGTCATCTTTCAAACCAATTCCTCCAGACAATTATGAATTAAATCCCAGGTTCCTGATAGAATAGGAGAGTACAGATGTCAAACTGATGGTGTTGCAGAGCCCTTGAGGGGTTGTGGAGGATCAGAATCTGGCTCCTGGCAGCCTCTTTATGTTTATATTGCTATTTAAGATTCACCTTAAAGACATGTTTGACCCTGTGCTTATCAACCCTCATTCCTGGAATCCCCTTAACTCAGCCTCTCTCTAGCATGAAACTAATTCTGTATATCTGTATAAGATACCTGCATGTCCATAAATCACAGAAGTGTTATTTATTTACTAGATATCTTCGTACATTTTGACTTTTAAGGGTAATTTTCTTTTGAAACAGCTTGATCACTGTCTTTCCAAAAGCACCCATAATCACCTCCAGCTCCAGCTCCTGCCCATTAGAACCTATTGTGTACAAATATTTAATATCACGTCTCACACTAGGCAGAGTTTCCTGGTTTGCCTTGAGTAGCTATTAGGATTTAGTGCTCTTATGTGGGTACTGCAATTTCAGGCAGTGCCAGGAAAAAACTAATAACTCGACTTTAGCAGAGCTTAGGTTTTAAAAGTTAATGAGGGACACTTGAAAACTGGCAGCTTTTCAGTCTCAGAAGAAAGAATAGGTCTATGTATGATGTAATAAAAGGGGGAAAAAATAGAAGGCTCTTCCTTCTTCTTGTCCTGCTGTTTGTGAGTTTGGAGTTGAAGGTGTGATGCTACATCAGCAGCAGTGGAAGGTCACTAATGCTCCCTGGTGTGTTTTCTAGTGCCTGACAAGAAATACAAGTTTCCAAATGAGTGTGCAATGGTAGGAGAGGCAATAAAGAACATAGAACATCTTCTTGTTTCTTATCATTTTTTCTTTTGGTCATTTCCTGGGTTTATAGGAGGGAGCATTTATGTGTGTGGGTGTAACTTAAAATAAAATTTTTAAAAGTCCTCTAGTCTGGAAATGAAAACCAGCAGAATTAAATCATAAATATTGTTTAGTCACTGCTGGACTGCCTGAAAATCACAGAAGGATCATAAAGTCCAATGGGAAAGGATTAGGAATATTAGTGGGAGAATTTCTTTAGGCTATAGCAGTGTTATTGCAGAGTTTTTACCAGGGATTATGAGCATTAATCTGTGGTTACATCTGCAATTTACAGACCCCCTGGGACTTCTTTCAAAATGTGGCCATACACGGGTAATAAATCACAGCCATGTGATTATTAAGATTTGGACTTTGGCAAGGATGAGGGAGCATTAGGAACCCCTTTCAGAGGTTAAGGACCTCATTTGCTTTTATCTCCATCATCTATCACCTGTTATTTTGATACTTCTGAGCGGATTTGTACCTTGTCTAATGCAAACAGCACTACACAAGTGGGCAAGTGCAGGGGGGTTTAATTATTATTCCCCATTCCATGAATGTTTCTGATGGAGCCCATGTTTAGTGCCACATAAATGGCTTGTGGACCTAGGAAAACCAACAGGAATGACTTTATCTGAGTATAACCCAGGAAAAAGGGGTGCTCTGGGTGTGGCACCAGCCATGGCACATTTGTCCCTATAGTGATGGGTGATCCTCAGCACCCAGAGTACCACTGCTTCCCTCTGGGAGCCTCTCCAGGGAATGCTCCTAGGAGTTACAGAACACTCTTAGCAAAAAAAAATGGCTGGAAGTGGTGGAAGCTTTCACTGCGGTTATCAGAAAATGGCAGGAATTAAAAAATTTTGTCAGAGTTCTGCAAAAAAATTCCCCAGTCTGGTTTTCCTTACCCCCAGCTGTCAGCCAAAACAATTTGGCAGAGCTTTTTCTTTAACAGTAAAACCTTTCCAGAACTCAACACTTTGTTTGAAAAAATGAAATTTTTTTGCATTGGAAATTACGTTGCGCTGTAAGAAATTGGGAGAGGGAAGTTTGATTACTAAGTGGAGAATAAGTGCTAGGTTTTGGTTTTGTTATTTTCAGGCAACAGGTTTGGGCCAGTGCTCCATCTGATTTCAGTGGATTACCTCTAGGAGCAAGATTAACCAAACTAAATTAGAAAGATGTGGATACAAAGTGCAGCTGCAGTTGTTCCACTGGAAGTCTGGATTTTAAATTCTGGTTTCAGGAACTTCCTAGGCTTGTGATGTACCTGAAAATGGCCTGGGGAGTGTTACAAAATATGGTGGGAAAAA